>CABFWB010002908.1:0-58264 GCA_902151455.1 Timema bartmani | reverse complement strand
GGAGGGGGGGGGGGGGGGGAAGAGGAGTGAAAAATATTATGATCCCTTACGTAGGGGAATTTTTGGGCGGGGGTCGAAATAATGAAAAAAGCCTTACGTAATTTATGGACAAGTAAAGGATTTTTATTAATTTTAATTTTACTATATCCTTACAATAATGAGTTATTTCGTGTCTCAAATACTCACAAAGATATAATTAAAATTGGCAATACCTGCTTAAGTAAGGTACCCTTAAAATTATATTCAAGGGATGATTAGAACGGCCATTTAGCTTATAATGATAAACAATGCCCAGATACAAAATTTAATAAAAAATAGTTACAGAGGATTTCAAGATGGCTTGTTTTCGCTCTTTTTTACCTTTAGTAAACTACCCTCAATTTTAGGGTAAGATATCTAACTCCAAAATCTCCTAGAGGGAACCTTATAAAAATCATATATACTAAGTTTTAGCCTGATCAGTAAAATGGTGTCGGCTCTAGGCCTAGATATAGACACATAGGCAGAAGGCATCACAAAAAACACGTTTTCAGTTTCGGGGGGTTGACATTTATCGAAATTTGGATATTTTTTTACGATCACAGTACTTTTCTTTTCAAGATGTCGAGAGAAAGTAAAAATTGTCTATTTACATAAAGATGAGCACAAATCATGGTTTTATACGTTTCAGTGGTGCAAACACATTTATAGACATTCCTAAAACTACTTTCAACTCAAGGCTCAATGTCTTTAAGCAGTAAAATAAACACAATTTTAGAAGCAAAAAGTAGTAAATATTACATTGGCCCCTTATGTAAGTTTTTGAGTCCATACAGTCATAATGTACCATTATTTGAATATTGTATTTATTTTTAACTTATCAATTACAGTTATATAGTCTTATGAAGAGTGTTTTAAGTGGGTACCTAGCGGTACATAGTTGATCTTTTACACATTGGCGTATTTTGAGAAAATTAATAGGTATGCTGTACTTTAAGAGCTCAGGGGAGATTTGGGGGCCGAGGACCCTCAACCACCGTTGTCCAAGAACGTCAAAGGATTATTTCAAGGGAAATATTTGAAGATGCGTGCCTATGGAAAAATTGTTCTGCTTCCCAGATAATTTGGAAAGACTTTTCAGAAAATCTGTAAGCACCGGGAATCAAACCTGGGACCTCTGGTTCCATATAGCCAGAACCTCTGACATGTAGACCACCAAGTTGGTAGTCAAATTGTAATGATATCTACACGGTTAAGTAGATATTTATGTCGGGGCTAACAGTGGTATGGGTACCTTTCTGAATGCATAAATGAAACAGATCCTATTCAATTAGCCTAGTGTAGTTAAAAGCACACATAAATACAAAATGCAAAAAAAAAAAAATCATAATAGGAGTAAAATGAAGTGGTTCATGGATCAAGCGTCCATAAGATCTTGGTGAGAGGGAACCAAGTGGATTGTCCAACTCACATTGCCATTAAAGCTATTTCTTAAAGCCTAACTTATCTCACACAATGCTGCTTAGAAACAAATGATTCTCCCAGCTTGATAATGTATGCTCCAGAAGCTATTTAGATGCGTAAACTCTGACTAACATAGGGGAGATTATCTCGGACTATTAATACTCTATCGCTACGTCATTGGGTTATCGCTAAGACATCTACAAATATATTTTGCTGTAAGCACTGGCGCACCCAAGGGGGAGAGGGGCAAACAGGGTATTTGACCCCACCTTCCCCAACACGACAAATGATTTTAGTAGAAATTTAAATAATATGAAGTATAGCTAAAATATTTAGCATTGAAGATGTGTCGAATGTATAGGATATATTTTAGGACCAGGCTTCTGACTTAAGCTTAATATTCAAAAGGTTTACAGTTACACACAAAATTAACAGTTCGATACCATTTGCATTATTTTAAATCTCTTAATTACTATAAAACTACTCCAAATAATTTCTAAAAGCATTTAATATTCATAAATATTCTCGGCCTTCAGGGGTCAAGAGGGTTGTGCAACCTCAAACCCGCTCTTTCCGTCAAAATTTCAATCTTGCTACAGCCTTGATTTAATGCCTCCTCCAAAGTAAATGGCTGAGTGCACCACTGATTTAGTAAATTATATGAAAATATATTTTAATCTACCTTTTCCTCCTAAATCATCTTGAAATGATGAAATTATACTCCTGACTTTTGGGATTCTTTGAGGTATAATTATATAAAATCACAATGACTAATAAGTCGTTAACGTAAAACAAAAACTAAAAGAACACTATTAAAACTCCATGAATCCTTTCTACTAAAGAAAAAGGAGAATTACGGTTAACTACGTTTAAAGTAGCCTCGCCATCCGCTACCCCCCTCCTCACTATACCAGTGATGAAATGCCTAAATTTGAAAGAGTGATTAAATGTGTTTGCCTTATACATGTGACTAGAATGCATAAACATAGCTCAATGTATTTAATTAGTGTATAGTTTAAAGCTTGTTATGTATACTAACTATTATTTTACAATTAATTTGATATATATTTTATGTAATTTTACCTAAACTATATTAAATTAGCTTAATAAATAAACATTGTGATCTTGAATCTTTTTTCAATAGTCGGCACAGTGCTTTGCTTGCTATACATGAACAGCATGACCTGGGGTGTAAAAACCCGAGCTCATTGGCCAATGACTTGTGGACGAGTAGAAAGGAATGTGTTGCAACCCCCTAGACATTGGGCAAGGTCATTAGAGCCTCCCTAGCTTGCTCTGCGGTTTTCAAGCAGCAGGCCCTGGGTTTCCTAGTATGCCAAGTAGAGCCTTTTGGAAGAAGACGTACTTAAAACACAGTATTCTTGGAATATGAATCAATATTAATTTTAAAATTATTAATTCATTACATGTATATTTATTAACAATTTAAACATTAGTATTTACACAGCACAGACAACATTGAATTTTAAAAAAACTAGTCCATATAATTACGGGTATGCGGCGCATGACCTGGAGAATATGCCACAGCTTTTACAGACTATAACAACTAAAGTGTTTTATTGAAAAATACCTTCTATCCAAGCCTACTATTTAAAAGTCAAAGTTGTTAACCTAAAGTTTAAGCCAAACAGCTAGTTTTGTTTGTAGCACACTCATAATAATTCAACATTAAAACACAACATGAACATTAAAACAACCTATAAATCCATACATTATTTCAACGTTTAAAATGGAACAGGCTACAAATATTACGTTTGAGATAAGAGTCTAGATTCATAGAAATATTTAAAAACACAGTTAATTTATTACATTTAATTAGGATCAAAATCAACTTAAAGTCCCAAGTACTCAACTCTCCAAAGTTCACTCAACGAGATGAGATTATCGGTGTAATCCGTTCCATATTTTCTGCTTCGGTTTCCCTAAACATTAAATATTCTCCTTTTTAGTCCACAGCAAGTGACTGTGGATTATAACTTTAAGGAGGTGGCTTAGTGCAAAAAGCTTGGGTTTTTTTGCATTGTTTAAGCCAGTGAAGGTATATAATCTTTATTTTTTTCAATGCCTTTTCTAAGTACAATATCTTCTTTGTGTTGCACATAGGAAAATTGCTCAATATATGTTTCTAGGATATGTGTGTGAACATACCTGTAGGGGATTTGAGATTCCCTAAGTCATCATGCCCTTTTTTAGATATGCTCTATGACAAATTAGATAATCATGTCCTGACTCCAATGTTGGAATCACACTTTGTTAATGTATTCTTACAAAGCTTACAGTGAAATTTCCGTTTTCTCTTGTATGCAAGATAGCCAGCAACATATTTAAAAGATCGAACGGTAAAACAAATAAGTATCTAATCTTAATTTGTGATGATAAAATAACGTTAAAATTGTATGTGTATCTTCACACTCGTTAGTTCCTATTTAAAAACCATTCATTTAATAACAAAATTTGTAACATTGTAACATGTTACATCATACTACCCCCCCTTTAGGCCTCACGAAATGGTTTTCCTCAAGAGTCATACTACCCACTCCATATGAAACCTCAATAGTAATAAACTTCCTGCAATAGTAAGCTTCTTTATTGTAGTCCTATGTAGACTGTCTTTAATATGAACGATATCAATCAAGAATGAAACTCCCCCACAATCACAAAATGTTCATGTACTTACCGCTTGTATTTCTTCTGGCTAGAACAACCTTCAAGACTGGAAAGCCACCTCACGTACTAAGTCGATGAGAGGGTAAGATAGAGCAGACATGCACCAACAGCCAAGGTTCCGAGTGGACAGGTCAAATCGGAACTGCCTGAGACCATCAACTAAATAAAACTATCCTGGTGTTCGGCGTGCAAGACCAAAACCAACCACCAACTCATCGCGTGATGTCGGTACGTCACCTAGACGAACCAAACGGAGCTCTAACATCAATGCAGTGCGTGTTGGAGGCAGCCGGCCAACCCTAACCTGATCAAGGACTACGTGATCGTCTGCATGTTTGAAAAATGACGGTTGAAAGCCACCGACCAATGTGAACATTCCCCCCTTCCAACCATAAGCGACTAGAAACACTATTTAAACCTTGCTGTTTTTAAACTCAGTGTCTATTATTTACCTACACCTTCAAGAGGAGTCATGTCTTAGACTATTATTTATCTACACCTTCAAGAGAAGTAATGTCTTAGACTTTATTTTCATCGCCGCCTGGAGAAGTCCTGTCCTCGACTTGGACAATTAACAGGAGGATGACGTATTGTGTTCTATTTATTTTATCGAAGTTAATTTAATAAAAATTGAATTATGGCCAATTCAATTTTGAATTAATGTAAATGTTATTTTTTTGGAATAAGCCAGAATAAGCGTAAATTATTTACTAATTTTTTTAATATTAAATTGAATTTAATTATGAGACAGTTAATTCGTTTTGCCACCACTTGGGCGCTAGTATCACTGAAGTCACATAGATTGCTACATTTATTAACTTGTTTTGTTAGAAGTATTTAATTTAATTTAACAAAGTTTTTATCACCAAGTAAATGTAAATTCCTCCCTTTTTTTGTATAATGTTTTCATATTTAATTGTTGTTTGAATTAACGTAAAGTTAGCTGATTGTTTGATTTAGACTAAATAATTTTCCAAATTATTTAATTGAAATAACTTGTGGTTTAACTAGTCATTTTGTATGCCATATTTTTTACTAACAAGTAGAATTCTGGCTAACGTAATATTTTTTGTCGAAATTTAATAGTCCCGCGGGAGTTTGACTTAATGCCAGAAAGCCAAACTCTCGTGCGATGTTAAACGTAACTTTAGCTTTGTCTGTATTCAATGTGATGAATCATACACTTTGGTATCCTTTTCGAAGATGCCCATTAGGCTCCTTTTTGTATTCAATTAAATATCTGTCTAGATATTTTTGAAAGTTATGATCTGTTTAAATAGTCAAACATTTAAGGTTGTGTTGTCAATATTCACTGTTGTGAAGCTGGCAGTGTAGTTTGGTCGAGTTTTTGTCTTTTCAAGACTGACCTAGTAGATTTAATCAAATGGTTTGATCCGAGCAAACATTTGCATAATGAAATTGCGCTTTAGAATAGATATGATTTTCAACATACTTCCGATGGATTTTTGAGGCCATGTAATTAATGGTTTCTGTTGTTATCTTGAATAAAACATTCATATTGTTATTTAATTGTTGCTAATGTCTTGCTTTCTTTGTCACATTTCTCTTGTTAGATTACTCCCCACCTTCCTTTTAGTCTAGTGTGGCCGTAGCTAAGAGGTAGTAGGGGGGTGGTAACAAATATGTTAAATAGTACATAGGAAAGCATTTTGAGATACCTATTTATTTTGTATCTCACGTATCAAAATAATATTTATGTAGCCTACAATCGGTTTACACTGAAAGGTGACATCAATACTTTAATGGGATAAACTAGCTTATAACCGTATTTTATAAGCTACACTGCCACATCATAGTAATTCATAAAAGAAAGCTTGCTGCTTTTTAAGATAAATGGAGTGTAGAATATATAATATGTTGAATAATTGCTTCAATAAACTGTAAATAATTTTATTTATACATATGGGCCATATATGGTTAATTAAAATTTCGAACTGATTTAACTTTTATTAATAGACAGAACCCATGTCAGTGATCGAATGATAAGGCAGGATTCGCAAACAAACGGCCCGCGAGACAAGCTGATCGGCCCGTTTGTCTGCAATATCTTTATATTACTATCCGGCCTTCATTCATGTACTCACAAAAAGTACAATAGTTTAATTGAAGTGTTTACTACGTTATTCTAAATAATAGAAACCCTCAGAAATATTTAAAGCACAAAGCTCCACAAGCTATTTTGATTTAGCTTTAAATACGTCAGTGTGGGAATTTTAATTTACACTGGGAAAATACCAGTTTTTAAATTAATTCAAGTATACATTAATGATTTTAAATACATAGCATCAAATATATATTATAGATCTGCATTAGTGGCCCTATGGTATGGTATCCTCTATAAAATAAAGTAAGGTTTTGATAGGGTCACAATTTGTGAAATTGTTTTATAGGGTTCTATATAAGATATCACACTTTTTTTTAACTTTAGAATTAGAATCTAAAATTTAAAACTGGTCAGAACTTTTGCTTTCATTTTGGTGAAAGCAATGCAATATTAAGAAATATCGAAGCACTTCTTAAATAAATTGGTATTTCTAAACGTCTGCAATTCTCCTCAGTGCTCCTTAACAAATAATTGCAGTCGACAGCCAATCCCTTAGTAAAACAAAAAGAAAAAAAGGTCCATTGTGTTTCAAGTTTTCTTTGTAATGTGCAGTCAGAGTAAATTTATTTTTATGGCAGGATTAAAGTAATTAGAGACATGGGGTAGGGTTTGAGCTGGAGGGGTGGGGGGAGGGGTCTACATGAAGCTTGCTCCCGCCGTAGAGATGTGTCGATACCGATACTTTGTGTACCTGTTCCAAATCGGTCCAATTACAATGTTGGAACAGTTCCAAGTTACCGGTACTGTTCCACTATCGATACAGCCAGGCAGCGCTCACACTCCAATATCTGTACTTGGTAGTGAAACAGTACCAGTAACTTGGTACTTAGTGGTTACTACTGTACTTGGTAGTGGAACAGTACCGGTAACTTGGTACTTACTGCTTACTACTGTACTTGGTTAATATTGCACAGTCATCAACCACATTATATTAATATAAATAGTAATAATCACATTATTATTATTATTATTATTGTGATTATATATTTTAAAGGAAATGGATGATTTGTGTGTTTAAAAACTACTTATCAGTATTAATTATTTGTTTCATATATGAAATAAAATAAAGCCTAACAATTTTCTTTTAAAATATTTATTTGATATCACTAATAAATTGTTTAAGATTTAAATGTTTAATCGTCTTCTAAATTTAACTTAACTTGTAGATCAATGATAGTACTGTCAGCTAAGTGCAAATGCAAATACCAATAATAGAGGATAAGTATTTATTACTGCTGAATCAGTTTACACGTATGACGTAACCCCCTCGCCCCTGAGCAGTGTTTGGAGCTAGCCAGCCTAGTTACGTGGTGTGATATTGCTTTGAGGGTGAGGAAAATATGCGAGTGGCAATTCCATTATTGATAGTCGTGGAACTGGAACTGTTTAAGAACGTTAGTCTCGGTATTGACATCTTCCAACACAGCTACTAGTTGGAAACTGCTGAGCGACGTTCCACAGCGAGACTACGTTCCAAGTAACGGTTACACTAGTATCAACACATCCCTTCTCAGTGATAGCTGACTGGTTAACTGCTATCTGGCACATTTTGGGTGTTTCGCACACTCACTCAACCTCATTTGTCAAAAATAGTTAAGAATCCCTGAAGAATGGCTGGGTAAAATAAAAAGTATAGTTGGTTATTTCAAAAGAAGTTCGATTTGACTAGAAAATCAAGTAGTAGCTTACTCAGAAGACCATGGACTTGGTACTAAAAAAAATTGATTCAAGAAGTCTCCACAAGGTGGAATTCAACTTTTTATTGGGTTCCACGGTTTTTAAATTAAAATATGCTATAAAAACAACGATAGCATTAATAAATAAAGAAAATCTACCTGTCTTGAATGAAAATGAACGGGTGGCATGTGACGAACTAAGAACCGTATTGGAGCCGTTTGAAGAGGTCACAAGGAGGATTAGCGGCAGAAAGTAGATTTTTGGAAGTCTAGTGATCCCACTTACAAATGGTTTGAAGACCGCATGTTAAAAGATGTGGAAAGAAAAATTGGTTACAACAGCAAGAACATTGGTTGACGAGCTCCTGAGTGGGCTAAATGATAGAGTGGTGAACATTGAAAACAGTAAGTCTCTTGCAGTAGCTACTTTTTTTGGATCCGCATTTTAAGCTAGTGCCGTTTTCAAGCGACTCCTCTACTCAATCAGTTAAAGAACACTGTCAAGGCTTAATGGAGTGTTGCCAAGTCTATAGTCTCTAGCGATAGTACATGGACCTGAAATGGATTGTATTTTGACCGGTAGGATTCTTCTTTGTGGCATTATATTGATAAGCCTTGCGATTTTCATAAAAAAAAAAATTAATGTAAAATTTGTTACTAAATAGTAGGGCCACAGGATATTACTTTTAGAAAATATCCTAAAATTGGATTATACCGGTGGTGAAATTATATCAAAAGTAGTATCCAGATTGTACAGTTGGCAATACTGGCTTAGTGGCAAATATTTAGGCTCAACAACAAAGTAAATAAAAATATACAGAAACCAAGGAGAAGAGAAGGAGTGGAAGAATAGGCCAATCGCACCTCAGGAGGGCCACGCATGCGCAACCAGCCAAGAGAGAAGTAAAAGAAAAGCGGGGGGTGGGGCGGCAAAAAGCAAAAGACGGGAGAGTCTAGGGATCCTAGGTTTGAGTATGAGAATTCCAGACAGAAGCCAAAACTAGTCGATAATTAATATTCCATGACCGGGAAATCACTTGTGCGAGCTAAATCATATTAGCTCGGCACAGCCTTGAGCGAGGCCCTCGTTTGTGAGATCAGTGACGTAGGGGGTCACTTGCTCTTTGGGTGAATTAGATTATCCTATATTTAAATAATGTTATTGCCTCCAAGCTCATAGACCTATGTTGGGATGTATTTAACTCCCCTTTTCATCACAGCAATAGAGCTAACTACTCTTTGGTTTGATCGTGTTTGGTTATTTCAGACACCCTTACAATTTACTTTATTTTCATGGTTATTATTTCTATCTTTCCCGGGTGGTTGGGTTCCTTTATTTAAGAATATTTTACTCCGTATATATGGCTTTGACCTTTCTTTTCTAGATTGTTCATGTTTAGGTTTTAAATTTCTTTCTCATTTTTTAATTTTGTTTTATGGTCCTTCACTTTTTTTTTCTGATTTACTAGACACATCCCTAAACGCCTGTAGCTGTTCCCCAAACTTAATTTGGTTGTTTTTGTCTGTTGGGTCACCTTATCAAATTTATTATTGAAATTACTCTGCACCATATCAATCGTGATGTGTAAGTCCACTAGTTTTTTATATTCCTTTTTACTTTTAAGAACTCCCTTTTCAATTTCATTTTTCAAAATTAAGCTCAACACTCTTAAAATAATCCTTCTTTTATTTACTATTCTTTTCGTAACGTAATGTATGTTCGTTTCCTCACTAGCTTTCTGAGATTTATTTTTAAAATGTGTAATGTTTTGCCAAACAATCACTTCAATTTCTTCTTTTTTAGCTCGTAGTTTTCGTTTTTGTGCCCTGACTTAAGTTTAAATGAAGACACATCTAAAAGATCGATAAACTCAAGATAATAAAAAAACAAGTGATCACCTTAAGTTAAACAGTAAAACCGATACACTGTAATTACATACACGTCCATCACCAATCAACAACACGACAGGACTAGATACGAGAGAGTGGAGAATTGTGTTGGCTGCTCACTTCATGAAATCTTCTCATGCCTCATGCTGAAACAATATAAGCTAAGTATAAATTTGCCTGTCTTGAGTACAACTATCACCCTCATTAATTTACAATAATTGATTTTTATAGATAAAGAGTGTTAGATGGACGAGTTATTTTATATAGTCATATAATTTGATTTAAAATAATAATAAAGTGTCAATTGTGAATAAAATTAGGTTCAAATATGTAGACTTTAGAGGTAGGAAAAAAAGTTTTAAAACACGCGATTATAATAATGATACACTCCAACACATTGACCAAGGCGAGCCTCCATATTCCCGGCGTCATGGTACAGCCAGTGGGGGCCCTGCATTTCCTGATGATATCGCTGTCTGTGCTGAAAGTGAAGATCTCCAAGAAATATTGTGAAGAATGGATAAAATGCTAAAAACTGGATTTAATAAGAATACCAATAAAAATAATACAAGTCATTATGTACAGTAAAAAAAGCATAACAGATTGTGTTAGAACTATGAATGAGGCTTCAGCTAGTAACGGAATTTTGCTCTCTAGGAAATAAGAAGCGAAAATGATATAATAAGTAGAATAGTGCAAGCAGAAAAGGGCTTTACAAAGAAAAAATATATTAACCTCAATTAGCATAATATGTCTAGAACTCAAGAAAAGATTCAAAGTATATGAAATATATTGTTACAGAAAATATCATGGATAGAGGGTAGCAGAAGCAAATGTAAGTTACTAAGAAAACAATGGAAGATTTGTAAAGGCTTAAAAAAACAAAGGGTTTCTATGATCAACTAAATATTCAGAAATAAGACCTTGACGAAGATAATATTATAGAAGCATAATTATAAACAGGATGATTCATATAAAACTAATGAAATTATATATTTATTTTAACACGAATGGTGCAAGTAGCAATGTATTGCGTCTTAAATATACAGGGTCTCTGGGAAATTACTTTATCTTAACATTATATTGTGAAAATGTCCTCCCTCCATTTCAAGGCACAACTAAACACGCCCCAAATTATTCCTGGCCATTGGGTTGGAGTACTGTGTGGTCGATAATGTTGATTTCGTTTGTAATGTTTACCCTCAAATGGTTCAATGTTAGAGGGTGTGTAGTGTGGACTATTTCCCTCAGATAGCCCCAAAGATCCCGTTATCTTGGTGGCCACAAGTTCTTGGTGATGATCCCGTCATCAAATAAACTTTGGATCAGCGCCATGGACTCATGTGAATTATCCACCCTGTTGAAAGTACCCCTGATGCAGCGCAATATCATCCACTTGCTCATTTAATTTCATGAACATGCTTGAGTACTGTGCGGTGTTCACAGTTCCATAATAAAATTGGGCCGACTACTCTCTTCGGATATTGTACATCAAACTGACTTTCACTAGGTGCATAGGTGTTTCACGAATGGTGTGCATATGTTGTGTGTACTGCATCTTCACAACAATAATAGGTAGCTAAAACACCAATGGTGAAAAAATGCACCCACATTAGAGAGAAGGGGATGGGAAAGCCACACCCCAGTACATACAGTAAAGATTCAAACTTTGACCCCTTGTTAACTTGTAAGTAACAAAAGTTTTTAGAAAAATGTTGCAGAATAAGAATAACTCTAAGAGATCGTTACTGAATTGACAAGTTTATTTTGAGTCTGATTAAATAAAAAAAAGTCTAGCTATTTTGAGAATTAATTTGTGGTATTTTATCAAAAGATAGATATGCTACCAGCTGAGCAAAAATACCTAAGATACAAATAACTATAGCAGGTAAAACATTTTGAGTTCCAGCTCAAACAAACAGTTTCACTGAATTCTATACATTAGGTTTAAATAAGTGATAGTATTTTCTTTCAATTGCATATTTTGTATAATTACTTTTTTTAAACAAAATCATTACTTATAACTAAGGCTGTCAAACTCGATTCTTACTGGTATCGATAGAATCGATCTAAATATTACAATTCTCACTACTTGATTCTTAATTCTCAATAAAATTGGCAACTAAACAAAACTGCAACATTCAAAATAGGTAATAATCGATTATCTCTCATATTAATTTAGTTGCAGTTTCAGTTAAATACCGGCAAATTGTAAGTATACCGTAATGGCCTGAATATTGTATGATCCCTAATATAATACGACCTGACATTATGACAAAAACTTAACAACTTCGACACACCTTTTTTTAAAGTAAAAGTTAAATGAGACTGTCAGAATATATGAATCATTCTAAACAAACAAGTGATATTTGATACGTAGATTAGAATGGCCATTTTCTGTAATATATCGATATATTTATCATTAATTGATATATCACAATGTGTGTATCAAAATCTACGATATTCCTATCAAATTAAAATGGCCACTCTCCTGTAATGATATTCTTTGTCACTTTTCAATTTTTAATGTTTTATTTAGTTCTTTGAATAAGACCAGTTTAATAAAAATAGAACAAAAATTGATGTAATTAATAAAAATGAAGTAAAAAAAGTTATATTTATTTAAATTCAATGGGATAGTGATTGGAAAAATAATGAAGAAGGAAATGTTCAAGAATCGGAATCGAGAAAAACAGGTATTGTGACAACTCTAGTTATAACCTCAATTATAATAAAAAAAATCTTTAACCATCTCTAAGTCAAATAAGATCTTTTGAATACTAACATTCAAACAACTTGGTTTTAAGTTGGTCTTAGATCATTTTTGCTATTTTAGATACCAAGCCCCAGTATGAAAGTCAAATTTAGTTAGTTCCTTGATCAAAAGATAGCAGGCATGTATATATACAGAGAGCGCAGGATGCTACACAAACCAACACAGACATCCCACCACTCCCTTCCCTGAAACACAATGTTGGCAAAGATGAAGTGCACTGTTGGCTGTCAACAAAAAGCGACATTGCACATTCCTTGAGATGGCAGACATACATTGTTATGAAGCTTGATGACTAGCCTATGCTTCAGGTCCAAACAGCGCTTACAACCTGTATTTTACCTGGAGATCTGTGCCTATTTTTAAATTCCAATTTTATTTACTCATTTCTTAAAAATGTGCCTTACTTTTATCACTTTTACTATATGGATATTAAAAGATAAAGATTGGAATAAAAAACTTTGCGGTTTCAAGTATTACTTATACTTTATCAGTGAGACCTAACTATACTTTCAAAATGTTTACAAATTCATATTCCTATGTTAATTTTATTTTTACTTCGGCGTACCCATAGTAATCATCAATATCATCAAATGTTTCCAGCCTGTGGCCGGGTCAGTTTAGTAAAATGCCTCCATCTTCCTCTATCCATCCTCCAATCATCCTCCTTTAATTTCTTCCATTCTTATCCTCTCATTTGAACACTTTTTGTTATCTGCTCCACCCATCTCTTTCTTGGCCTCCCCGGCGGTCTTTTTCCCACATACTTCATTTCTAACATTTTCTTTGGAATCCTCTCTTTTTCCATTCTCACTACATGCCTGTACCATCTCAGTCTTGCTTCCTCTACTATCTCATGTACTCCAACATCTTCATTACATGCCTGTACCATCTCAGTCTTGCTTCCTCTACAATCTCATGTACTCTCTGTACCCCAACTCTTCCTCGGATAATTTCGTCCCCATGACCTCAACTTTCCTAGTTTCTCTTCCATGTTTCTGTTGCATATGTGACAAAAGGCTAAAAGTACGCCCCGTACAATACTTCCTTACACTTCAAAGGGACTTCTCTTCTCCATAGCAGGTCTCTTACACACCTATAGAACAACTCTCCCTGCTGTCCTCTTCTAATTAAATCCTCTCTACTTCCATCTTTCTCCTCAATCATGCTTCCAAGATATTTTACGGTCTGTACTTTTCTAACATCTACCCCATCCAACTTTATAGCTTTACTAGGTCTTATCCTCTTCCTTGTCATTACCATCACTTCACACTTTTCCGTGCTAAATTTATTCCACACCCTTTTACTTCCTCATTCCATTCTTACATTTGTTCCTGTACTTCCTATTCCTTCTCTTCCCCCCCTCCCCCCACCCCATATCATCAAGTCATCAGCAAACATCATGGCTTTCATTTTTTCTTCCCCGAGTTTTCTTGCCACTTTGTTCATGACCATTTCCATTACCATTACAAAGAGTAATGGTGAAAGGGTACTCCCCTGCTTCACTCAATATTTTTTTATTTGGAACCACTCCATCCTTCCACTCTCCGTCTTAACACAACTCATGTTATCCTCATAAATGCTTTCCTTCTCATTACCAATCCTTTTTCCCCTTCTGCCTCCTCGATCGCTTTCCAAACTTTATTTCTATTCATGCTATCATATGCCTTCTTCACATCCATAAATATCATTACCAAGTATTTCCTATATTATAACTTCTTTCCAACAGCTGTTGTATGGCAAAGATTAAGTCTATAGTAGACCTCTGTCCTCTAAGTCCATGCTGTTCCACTCTCTACCTTCCTTTCATTTTATTTCTTATTCTTTTTTCCAGAATCTTTCCATATATTTTTGTACAGTGGCACATAAGCGTTATACCCCTATAATTTGTACAACCCCTCCTGTTTACGTTCTTGAAAATAGGTATCATAACTACCTTTTTTCCAGTCTTCTGATACCTTGTTCTGCTTCCAAACAACTCTCAGCACCCTGTATAACCCTTGTATACATGCTTCACATGCCACACTTATCATTTCCACAGTCAGTTTGTCCACACCGGGTTATTTTCCTTGTTTCATACTCTTTAATGCATCCTCCACCTCTATCCATGTGGGATCTCTTTCCTCCTCTTCTTCTATTTCTCCCTGCTCCTCTCTTTCCCTCTCATTCCTTTCCTCTTCCGGGTTGAACATTCTTCCTTCTTCATCTATCATTTTAATTTTTCTTTTCTCTTTCCTCCTGTTTCTTACTTGGCTATATAACATACTTCCTTCCACATTCCGTTCCAGCATTTCTGTTCATTTTTTCTTCCAATCCTTCCCAGCTTCCCATACCACTCAATTCAATCTTTTATTCTTCTCCTCCACTGCTTTCTTCACCGTGTCGTTCCACCAGAGTGTCTCCTTCTACTTCTTCTTATTACTTGTTCTCCCACATACCTCCTCAGACTTTTCTTAAGCCTTTCCCATTCAACCTCTACACTTTGCATCTCATCATTGGGTATTAAAATTTATGCCTTTCTTAGGTACAGCTCTCTTTCCTCTTCATTTTTTAGCCTCCACACACTTATTCTTTTTTCCTGTCTTACTACCTTTCTCCTATATTCCTATCCCTTTATTTCTGCCTTTCATTTCTTCATCCATGATACTTACTGGAAGATTAAAATAGCCTAAGACAAAGTAAAAACCCATTATTTATAGAAAAAATTGTTTTGTATTTTGCTTTTTGTCCAGCCAAAGTACTAAAAAAATGATAAAATACAAGTTTTAAATAACTAGTCATTTTACAAGCTACCTGCATAGCAAGTGAAAAATTAAGTTGAGCTACATTAGCAGATATAATTTATTTTAGTTTTAACAGCCAAAGCTAGTTCTGATGAACTTTGGGTTTAAGTTTAATATATATATAGGTTCGACATGTGTGAGGCTTATTTTAAAGAGATAAATTGCACAGTTATGTTTAGGATCAAGTAAAGCTTCTTGAAATACAACTATATTTAACTGAAAAGATTCGATTTGAAATTTTAGTAAATGTAAAGTTAATACTGTAAAATTTTGCCAATTTTAATCCAAGAAATTAATAAAAATCCAAATTAATTTATTTGAATATATATATTTTTTAATTTATCAAAGACTACAGTTAATACAAAATTAAGTTAAGTTCCTGTATTCATTTGTTGAGTGTACTTTTTTTTTTGTAAATCTAAGCTCAATTTTAACTCAAAAGTTTAGAATGACTTGAATTGAGCTTAAGTTTGTAAGATCACTAATGTCTTTATATAAAGTTCTACTATTTTCAAGGATAAGACAAAATATGTTGTAATATTTTAATAATGTTCCATTAAATCAACCTCTACAAAGACACACAACATCCCAGGACAATGCAGAGATAATGCAAAGTCTTTGGCATTAGCGCTAAGGACAGTTGCCAGATATCAGTCTAACACATGTACTGCTCATTCACAATGAAAATAACAAATTAAAACATGAAATAACATGGGTACCACCGAGCTGCTGCCAGCAATAAACATAACATTTCAGTTCTTAGTTGACTAAATACAACTTAACTTATTTGTATAAGAGCTTTTATTTTTTAAACATTCATGATTAATGTTTATTAAAATAAAGAGCTTTCAAAACTTTCGGGAGCCAAATCAAATCAAAGTTTGAATATCATCTAAAGATACAAGGATGCAGACAGTTATTATCTAATCCCGATATTTAAAAGCAAGCCAAAGGAGATACAATATCTCAAAGGAGTGACATATGTGACTCATGGACACTGAGTGAAGATGAAGCCATGCACAAATAACTCTTTTATCTTTGAAATTTAAGCTTGTGTGAAAAAAAAAGTGATACTTTAAAAATGTGATTTGGTACTCTCCATGAACCCCCTAAGGTGTAATACATAAGTTTTGATAATTTGAAATAAAAACTATACCTATTAGATGCAGCTAATACATAGTTTTTACGACCTTTGGTGAATTTAAAGGGACCAGAAAAATATCTAACTATAAAGTAGCTACATATCATGGAAACACTATAGATGGCTGGAAAAACCAACATCACCTTTACAATGTTAAGAAACATGGATGTTTATTATATATTACTTATAATTTTCTGTACAAATGATTCAGACTTTTAATTAACTAATAATAATAATTATAATCAATAGCTTAGCAGTCCTACAATGTGGGAGCTTTTAGATAAAATCATTGTTAAATAATTGTTGTAAGTAATAAAATATCATATACATTTTGTGAGCACATTTGGTGAACGTATATTAGAAGTATATTTATGAGTACATATTATTATATTAGATCAAGCTTATAATTTGTATGAAACCATTTAAGTGTAATGTACAGTGTATGTACAGACGAAACTGTCGTGGTTATACAAGCCTCCAATCAATACACTAATGCTATACCAGATATTATTGCAAATCTTGGGGAGGACTGTTCTCTCCATAATCAAGACAAAAAAAACTGTCTAATTACTTCAAATTAAAAACTATCAAATCTGTATACTTGTAAGTTGAATATTATGTAATAAAATTGAAATGTTGCTAATTTTTTTTTCTAATTAAGGAATACTGGAATACTAACATTAAAATACTACCAAAAAAAAAGTACTTGGGACCTCTGAGTGAGTAGCTGGGAACCTTATTCAAGGTGGAGCTACTTTCCTATCAATTAACCCTAAGAATTTGACAATATAAATTACACAAACAGAAAAGAAAATCAATTTTAAGACAAAAAGAAAGTGTACCAGTAATCTGTATGAGAATACAATTAAAAATAGAATGAAATCAGCAAACAGTAAACATTTATAGATATTTAAATTAATTATCTTATGTTCCTTTAACATCCAAATTCCATTCCTACCTAAAGGTGTCTATGTAATCACAGTTATAATCGTACATTAAAAAAGTAAGATTAGTTTTTTCACAAAGAATAAAAATAGTTAAGTTGTTTTAAGAACAAATCAAATTATATGTTAGTTATTTAAAATGTCTTGTATTTAATAATATAATATTTATATATGTAATAATAAAAAGTTGAGTTTTTCAATTTTAATTTTGTCAAAATGAAGTTTTAAGAAGAAAGTTAAAATAAATTTGTGAATACTCATGCTAAGTTTAATTTTTTATGTTAACTACTTGTTGGGTTGGTCTCACCCATTTAAGACATGCCTGGTGAAAATGATGTACTTTGCCAACTATCCCTGGCATAGAAATATTCTCCAGATGCACACTGTATCTTTGACGAACTTCACACCTGTTGCAGGTGGCTCTCTACAAGTATTTACACCTTTTACCTCATTTTACTACAAGGGCCTGTTTTTGCTCACCAACAGAAATTGACAACAATAGAAAACCCTTCATATATATTTTTTTTATTTAAAAAAGTGTTCTATCCAAAGAAGATTAAACTAATCAGCTATGAAAATGGTACCAAGGTAATATTGGTTATGGACTTGCTTATATTAGATGAGAGGTCATAAAAATAACATCACAATTAGATATGAGAAAAATAAATCTAAGTTCAAACTTGAATCTCAAATCCCAATATTTATTGTTTCTAAAATCTGAATCTTGAATTTGAGTCTTAGAAGATTTGGTAGAATTAAGAGTGATCAATCGTTTTGATACATGGTTGCTGAGTAAAAGAGAAGAAATGTATACCTTTGTTGTTAGAATTTAAATTACATTTTATCTAACATTAAAATCCCGTCATCCCTCTTTCAGATTGTTCTAAGTACCTACCAGGGAAGTTTATGTTAAACATGTTGGGTTGGCAATACAGAGCATGCTTTGTGTAGTGTTGAGGTGATCTGTGGTAGTGAGTGCAGTAATGTTATAAATAAATGGAACAATGTCTCGTTCCTCTAGAACAATGATTCTGCATTCCAAAGATAACTTTTACTAGCCCTTGGCATGACATAATAAAAGTCCTGTGGCTTAAGAAAATGGGCTGGTATTAATCAAGGACAACTTAGCCACTTACAAACATTAACATTGTAAAGTCCAGCTATAAGCTCAACTCAAGTTTCTGTGGAAATTGTGCATAACTTATTCAACAGTTATGAGAGAAGAATTCAGAGTCATTGAAATACCTGTTTAAATGTTACTGGTGCAGCTCTACTTATGAAAGACGTCAACGTCCAAATTATGGTAAGCAATTATCGAAGTGTGGGAAATGTAACAATTTTGCTATTGTATATCAAAACATCAGACAAGTGATGACTTTACAACACAATAATAACAATAATAATAACAGTAATAATAATAATAATAATAATAATAATAATAATAATAATAATAATAATAATAAATGGATAGTGGACCTTTATATGTAGACATGACCAAAAGTTTAAGGTTATGTTTACAAGTGAAATTCTAGAGTTATATAGAGATTTTAATGTAAAGCCTCTAGGTATTTTGTATCTCAGGTGTGAGTACAATAATGTTGTGAACTACATGGATTTCAGACTAGTGGATTGCAATGCTACTCCAAATTTAGGTCTACAGTCTGAGTCTAAATCTAATCAAAAAGTTAAATTGGTGGAATCGGAAACTTATGAAACAGAAATTGATATTCATCAGACAGTGTGTTGGAAGCTCTACTAACAGAAGAAAATAAATAAATCTCCACAGGTTCCACAGTTCCCCAAAAAGTGCAAAATAAACGTTCACAAGAATACCACCAAGGCTTCTGGCGCAAACTATGTACATTGTACAGTAAACTCAAGTCAACTTTGGTAAAGGGTAACATTCTTGTGAAGGTAAAGGAGCCCAGACCGTGGGTAAGCAATCTAGTCATTGTCGAAAAACCCAACGATTCATAACGACTCTGACTTTGTCTGGACCATCAAGACCTAAATGAAGAAATAAAAAGAGTATTATAAAATTCCAATGACTGCACTCCCCTCCATGGGGCTGCTGTAAGTTCCTAAGGCTGCCATTTGGAGTGAGTTGTGCTCGTGAGAATGGAAATAACAGTTCTTTGAAGACATAAAGGGTATTATGATATACTTTGATGATCTTCTAGTTGCTGCAGATTCAATGGAAGAGCACTTGTTGAATGAGCGAAAATTCTAAATGTAAAATGTAATCCTAATAAGCTTCAATACAAGACCTACAAGGTTCGATTTTTGGGTCATATGTTTTGTGCAAACAAAATTAGACCTGATCCAGAGCGAGTTTTAGCTATTTCATGTCTACCTGATCCTAAGAATAGAAAAGAGTTACAGAAGTTTTTAGGAATGGTCAATTACTTGAGACAATTCATTCCTCAAGTGTCTCCTAGGATAACTACTGTAGGCAGATGTAGCGTGGCAGTGGCTACAATATCACTTTGGTTGTGTCGAAACTCTCAAATCTGTGATCAGTACTGTCCAGTTCTTGCAGTACCAGAATGCAGTAGTTTGAATGTATTTGTCATTTGCTGATAATCAACAAACAACCAAGCGAGTTTCCTGGTTTTAGCTACTGTATTTGTATGTCAGAGTGTGTTTG
Source organism: Timema bartmani (assembly GCA_902151455.1). Taxonomy (NCBI): domain Eukaryota; kingdom Metazoa; phylum Arthropoda; class Insecta; order Phasmatodea; family Timematidae; genus Timema; species Timema bartmani. The sequence goes on along the minus strand of CABFWB010002908.1, from coordinate 38,154 downwards.
ATTGATGCTGTGTAATCCTTTTTGTTTTAGGAAGATGTCAATATTATTGTTTATAGAAAACATTTAAAAATATATTGAATAGCCTATTAACATGTCAGAACATTCAAAAATATTAGTAGACTTGGCACTTGCCACGTTTTATACAGAAGACAACCAAATTGATAATTTATTCAAAGATATCAGAAAAAGCTGAAACATTAAGTTTCCCTGGCTTTTATTATAATTTCACACAATCTGACTTCCTACAGACATAAAGTTCAATAGTATGATTTTATGTTGTGTTGTCTGTTCTTGTAATGTTGTAATTGCCTCACCGTACTGGCCTGTAAATAAACTGGTTTAAAATAAGAGAGATAAAACTAGTTAAAGAGAAGCCATTCATTTTATATGTGAAAATTAATAGTGATGATGTGATCTACTTTGAAGTGGACATTAGTAAGAGAGTACATGGTCGTCCAACTGCTACAACAATTGCGATGGAGAACCTTGTACCACTTTAGCCTAGCAGCAAAGCAATATCATATCCTAAACTGGACGATATTAAATCAATCCTTCGTCTTAATCCCAAAGATGCAAAACCCTTTTATAGTAATTTATTTGATGATCAAAAGATCATTAATGATGTTGATGGTTACTGAAATTATTTAAGTGAAAAGACAGTACCAATAAGAACAAAAAATTTGCCAAAATATTTTTGAAAACCTCATTGTTAATATTAACTTATATTAAAAGATTCACAATTTTTAACAATATATCTAGTGGCATTTATACAGGTTTGTGTATTATGGTTTAGTTGACAAAAATAATTAAGTTGTTTTTTGAAATTAGCAACACTCAGCCAAGTGCCAAATGATTTTTTTATTAAGTAAATAGCAAACTATGTATATTGGCATTGTAGTGTATTAAAAAACACCGCTTTGTACTATATGTTTATGTAATTAATTTTATTATAAAAATAAATTGGAATTTATAGTGAAGCATTTACTTTGAATTCAGTTTACTCAGTTTCATCTTAGTGGCGCTTGGATCTTTGTTGCTTGCCGCCATTCATTTATCAATCACAAGTGGATTGCTGAAAGGCTGCGGCAAAGAGACCAGTGAGTTACCAGAAATTGGAAAAAGGGTGTGAAAATTAGAAAAACTGAGTTCGGTGAAGGACGGTAACGTGTGTCGCGGTGGGACAGGAGAAGGTTTAGAGAGAGGATTATTTAACAAGTTAACTCTTTAGATAATCGACAATTTATTCACTCTTTGTAGACAGGTGGCGTACCAGGGTTTGGTAGCCACTGAATTCTGCGCGAAAAGTCCCTGTGTTTTAACCGTCCACTGCTGCCTGGCCTTGTCCAATGGGAGAGAAGGGCGTGTATTAACGGCAGAAAAAATGGCCGCCGTGCGGACTAATAGACTAGGGAGGAGAGTTCTAATTGGCGCGGAGTAAAGAGTGGAGCAGCACAGTCAATAGAGAGGGTTGTTGGCGCGGTCTATGAAGTGTGGAGAAAAGGTGTAAGGACCGAACAATGAGGCATAACAAGTCATTTTCCAAGAAAATGTAATTCAATTTTTATAATATGTCAATAATACTATCGATCAGAGAGAGGTTGTTTTCTCTACGACAAAGCCCCATGTTCCAAGGAAAAAGCAACACAGGAACTGTTGCCCAACAGTGGTATTGACTACTTCTGAAATTCTGAATGGCCTGGATCTCCCTATCTGAATGTAGCTGAGCACTTTGGGGCTGTTCTTAAGGGTGCTCTGATGATTGCAGAACGTGACAACCACCGGTATTATGGGACATCTCACAGCGGTGACATGGACCTTTTTGAACACTTTTCACATTCTTATACTAAAAGATTGTTCTGGAAGCCAATGGCGGACACACCTCATACTAATGTAAATACTAGCTGCATTAGCGTGGTGTCTTCTGTTTTATTGACAGACCACTGGACAACCTTGTAGACACATTGTGTAGTGTTAATGGAACAATGCCGTGTTACACAAATATGACAGTCAAATACAACATAGCAGGACATGAAACACAATCAGGAATAAATGAGCATCTTAGGTTTGGTTGTCAAGTTTGTAGGATATGTTGCATACAACTGTAAGTTGATTAAATCCTTGTATTTAATTATTGCAAAAAAAACAAAAACAATAAAAACAAACCAACTGGACAAAATAAATAGCTCAAGACACTTAGCTTGGTAGTTGATCTATTTATCATGAGACACAAGGAGGTATTTGAAATTACCATTTTAAAATATCGTGCCAAAATATAATTTTTTAGTTTATAATATTCATGTGGCCATCTAGGAGGGAGAATTTGATATCAAAATAAATATTACTAAATTTCACTATTAATTTTTACAATATTTAAACATTATCTTGTAAAAAATTAATTCATGTATAAAAAAATTTAATTTGCCAATAAAATGTGCACACAAATCATTTCCACATATCAAATTAAAAAGGGTGTTTATTTAATGTATAGGAAATCAAACATTAAAAAGTGATTAATTTTTTTAATGTAAGTTCCTGTTATATACCCTTTATAAAAATTAATTACAATAAAAATCAAACCTACAGCTCTTCATAGCGAGAAAAAAGCTTCTAATGGCAGTATTATAACTAAACACTTTGGACAGTTTTTAGTATTAACTAATTATTGTTTGCATTCTATGACTCCCACATTGTTTGTTAAATTGTTTTTTTATATAATAATTTATTTTATGTTTCTCAGTCTTGATATAATCAGTCTATGGTCACCAAATTGAGCATAATTAATATATACATTGCTCCTAAAAAAAATTAATGCCTGTCTGAAATGTTATAATACAAAATAATGAACACTTTATACATTACTTATTACTATAAACACTTTAATTAAACTAACACTAGATTAAATTTATATTTGACTGGTGAAATAAACTAATTATAAACAACATGTTACAGACACAATGAAAATGTGAGCTAAGTCGCAATAAAATATTGTGTACAAGAGAACATGTTGAATTAAATATTAAAAACAAAGTGTTATTGATAGAAATCCTCTTTTCACTCTTTGAGGGGTAAGTGTATTTCTGTTCGATGGTACAGGAATGAATATAAGAACAAACACAATTTGACTTGCCCAAACAAATAAGGAATACAGTTTGCTATTTGCATTACTGGCGTCGGATAAAGTATCTCAGCTTTGTTCCTATATTAATTGTGTTTGTCTTGTCATCACTGTTTTTGTATCATATTTTTATTAATAGCATGGCTAGTGGTTTTATTAAAACTAATCTTTGTTAATGATTAGCAACCATTCACAAACATATCATTCAAATACATGTTGAGAGTTAACATACTAAGACAAGTTTTATTCCTGTATGCAGGTTTTACTATTCAAAATTGATTGAAATTATGTTTTATGGTCATATTTCTTGTGCATTTTACAAAATGTCACAGAAAATCTCATAATGTTTTGAACAAATGTGAAATAAGGCTACATGTTCATTTGGAGGCACACCATGTTTTTTATTTTGCTCTGCATCTTAACTTTTTGTCCTTTATTTTTTAGCACCTCGTCTTCATCTGGCCAATCACATTAGTTTAATAGGGATGCGGAAAATATAATTTAGAGGAAATGTACCTATAATTGAATGAAAAAAAGGTTAAAAATTCAGGAAAAAGCCTCCCTCAATACATCATGCCAAGATTTAAACTTGACAATAGTTCCCGTTACTGTGGGCACGAGTGTTGCTATGGACATCATGGTGACAGCCGCCAAAACTAAGTTTATCGGGAAAAAATATAAATAGGTTTGATGAATCTCATCATGATTTAAGTGTGAACATTTGACTTTGAGTGTTAGACGAATACTTTATTGAATTAGGGTTTTCAAAATTATTTATGTATAAAATTACCAAAGTTACTGACAAAACTAAAATTTTATAATGACTGTTTTATTAAAACTGAATAAATAACATCACGACTCAGCTTAGTATTGTAAACAGATTATTTCACTGTCTCTGGATAATTCTAATCAAAATGGGCAGTTTAAATGTACAAACCATTTGATGACCTTTTATTAGAGAAAATTATATTTGGTATCACATCCATCGTGAATTTAGCCCAAGGTCTTTGTTTTGTGTCATGGCAAATGAAAGTTACATGTTTTCTCATAGAATATAAAGGATCATATTTTAATTACAGTATTGTTTCATATATCTAATTTATGTAGGATTTGAAGACAATGCCGTCAAGACAAGTTTCAACCCCTTAAGATCAACCGTCTCCAATTTCTTTATCAAGTTTCAGTGACTCAGTAATGTTCTGCTGTACCCAGGACATTTTTACAGAATAGTTTCAGATCATCGTTGTCAGCAATCTTCTCAACAGTTTGCTCACTTCTGCCTATCCTGAGTTTTCGTCTAGCTATTTAATTGTAATTTGTAATCAACCTTATTGATGATTTTCTGATAGCTATGAAATATTAGTATATTTTACTAGAGAGAAATATAAAGTTAAAAAGAGTTTAAAAGTAAGAACAATAATGAAGAATTAGAAGTAAAGCTACCATTGCTTCTGCAAAATGCCAAATATTTAGAAATGACTGTGTACCAAATATAATAAGTAAGATTGAGTTGTTCGCCTAACTTATAGATTGCTCCATTATATCATTACATATCTATATATTAATATTCCATAATAATTATTAATTCAAGTCTCCATAAATTCATGATTTAAAATAACATGCGTCATATATTTGAAGAGCACATAAGAAAATGTTTTTCTTTTAAAAGTTAGTTTTGACAAGATAATTATATTTTGTGATCAACACACAGACATAATACAAAGATGGTCTTTAATTCTGTTTCAAGAGACTAACAAAGTGTTGAGAAATATTTTGGGCCTAAGACAGATGAGCAAATAGGAGAATGGAGAACGAAACGAAACAAGAACGAAAAACCTTGGTTTGTGTATATCCTCAAACATATTAAGTATAGTCAAAGTGTGCACACAACATTTTAATTGAGAAGCCTAAAGATACAAGAAGCTTTGGTTGCCCAGGATGTTGATAAGGTGAACATATATTTAATGAAAGTTTGGTGTTAGGTTATGGATTAGGTGGTGTCTCAGGATAGTGTAGAATGGCAATCTTGCATTCTAGTGACTATAAACTTTCCAGTTCCTTAAGATCACAGAGTTATCTAGTTAAGACAAGAGTCCAAGCTGAACAGAAATATAACTGCACCACATATTTTTCTGCCCTCCGAATAATATTATGTGATTTTAGAGAATTTAATTTGAATTTGTAGACAAAAATTTTCTATCAAATATCATTTCCTTGAGACAAACAATTTAATATTTTACCTATAGAACAAAATTGATTTACATATGATTTACATTTGATTTTCTAATGAACAAGATTAAAATATATTTTTTGAGCTCTTTTACTTGTAGCTATTTTCTGAGGTTTTTCTAATCATGGGCCAACAGCATTCAGCACACATGCTATATAATTTAATCTTCCAGAAAACCTATTTTCCATGGCGGAAATATCCTGATGGAACCTTTCACCATGTTTGTCACTTACTGTTCCTAGGTTCCAGACGAGAGTCCAATAATGAAATAATGCACTTCATAGCTAATAAACATGTCAACATCCCAGTGACAATTTCTTTAGAATTCTCATATTTGTTTTTCCCAAGACAGTTGGAGCACAGATTCAAATGCATTCCACACTGCCCTCTCTATCCCACTTATTGCATTTTCAAAAACCGGACACAGCATAAAAGTTTATATCTGTGGGTCAATAAAGATCCCATCTTTCACCTTAGCCTCGTTAAGTCTTGGGAATCTGTTCTTCAGATACAGGAATGCATTATCATCCTGGTTCAAAGATTCAACCCTAAGTGGTGGGAGGTGCACTTCTTCAAGCTCCACTAACTGTTCATGGGTAACGAACCTTATGATGTTTTATAAGGTGATGTATAGTTGATATTGATTGAGGAAAATCTGGATCCTGACTCTGTGTAAGTCTCATTTTTTATAGGAAGAACAGTAGAAACCAACGAGTGAGACTAAAATTTGGCATCATAGATATGTTTTATTTGATTGATAAAGTTCAACAAATATGTATAAAAAGTTTGTAATAGTACTTCCTTATGGATTATGTAATAATTTGTCTTTACATTACTAACTAAACAGACTCTTATGTAATTAAATTGTAATACTTTCATTTACGCCATTGTGGCAACATAAGATAAAATAGTGCTAAGAATTTATTATGTCCACTTTTATCTTATTAAAACCGATATCATAAACCATAAAACAAATTAATATTTTGAAATCTTTATAAAAAAAACCAAAATATTTGTTTCAAATCAAATTTATTTATTTTGTATACTCGAGCGAATGGACACTATTGCTGTCTTGCTGTGAATAGTTGAACAATGTTAAATTGTTAAACTATTAAACTGCCATGTTAAATTCTTAATAAAGACCACCTTTGAAAAGCCTCCATTTTTGTTTTTCATTCAAACAATTTTAATAAATCATTTTCAGTTTCAATCAGTTATTTTCATAAACCAAAACTAATTATTAGAATATTTTTGAATATTGATTCATTTTATATCAAATAATTTAATATACGGTTGTTAAATTTGTGTCATGTTTATTATTAAAGAGGGGAAAAGAAAATTAAATACATAATATAAATTTTTTTTTAAATACTGAAAATTTACTTTGTTAATTTCGTTTTAGAACTTCTGAATTTAATGTGTGTATGATTAACTATAAAGTGTTTGTGGCAGTTCTATATTATAGTATAATATCAAACTTTTAATTTTACATAAAAATATTTTCTTAATTTCTTATTGCGCTAAACAGCACTATTATTCACAAAATGTTGTTGAATAGTGTGTTTGTTGTAATAAGAACATTTTACAACAGCACCTGTTTGTTTACTAATAAATATATAAATAAGAAACTTGTTTTTATATATAACAGGAAATAATAAATTATCCAACACCCGTCATCCCAGTCACAAGGATTTGGAGAACATAATGCTACTAAAATATTAATTTAAAAAATGATCAAAACCAACCTGTCATGTGTTGTTGATGCTTGAAAGGTAAGATTCTGTTAGTTTGGGATAGTTTAAAATAATGCAAGGGATAACTATTGCATATAATAATACTTTACTATGGGGGTATTTAACAATAACTTAACCTAACCTTTAATGCATAACTAAATTAAAATCTCAAACAGTAGGTTAGTTTTTTTTGCATGTCTTACTGCCCATTCAGGTTGTACGCCTGTGCACTAATTACTCTAATGTGTTTGGGACTAGGAAGGGTGAATTTAGAAGAGCACCCACATTTGTATGAAGGTAGAGTGGAAAAACATTTAGGAAAAAAAACCTCAGTACCCCGACAAGGCTCAAACCCCTATCTCCCAGTCTGTTGCGAGAGTAGCACCTTAGACCATGCAGCCACTGAAGCAGGTAGTAAGTAGGTTAGTAATCAAACAATATAATGGTGGTAGGAAAATATGACATATTATATTAAAATTTAAAGTATAATGAGTAAAAACATATTTTTGTTGCTAAAATTTTAGCCAGTTATTTAGATGTTGAATGAAAACATAATTAAAGTTTTCAAATAAGCCTACCTAAGATAATTATAATTTTAGTGATCATTTTATTCTCCTTTTCTTTGTGAGTGGAATGAGAATGGTAAATTAGTTACTATTTGTTATATATGGTTTTTACCCACAATCACCAAACATCACCCTAATCAAAGTTGCCACACTTCTATTCTATTTATTATTTTAAAGGTTAATTTTATCTGTGGACATGCGGTGAAGTTGACGAGTTTACAAAAGATTCAGTACGTCAAGCTATCTGAAGAATGTATAATCAAGGTTGGTTTTAGTGCTTGGATATAAACTCTTACTTTCTTACTTCCTCCCTTTTACCTTTACTAACAAATATAAGCTTAGGTTTTTCTTTTGAACACTGTGCTCCCAACTGCAATAGATATATTTTGTATAAATCAAATTATTGAACATGTTTACATTCGATGTAATTTGTAAGACATTTCTATAGAAGCACAAATAACAAGTTATTAGCCCTTAACTGATTCTTAGGAAAACATGTGTCATTGGATATTGTTTTGTCGGCCATCAGATATCCAACATATTATAGTGTCTAACCATTACATAATAATATACATATAAATAAAAGGAGAAAAAAAAGGGACAAAATAAAAATTATCATTTTTGAAATATAAGTTTCATAAGCATTATCTTAAAAAAAAATATTTCATTTTTACTAAATCAAAAATTGTCCAATATTTTTCTTGTTTTCAAAATTTTGTGACAGTTGTTTCACAAATTACCTTTGAAAACTTTTGTAATGGCATTGGGGAACATTATAGTGTGGTAACTTTTCTAGAACTCTTCTACTGTTCTACCTATGGGAATCAGACTGTAACTGCAGCTCCAGAGTCGTCGTCTGAGAGGTTGGACTAGACTCATCATCATCATCATCATCATCATCATCATCATCATCATCATCATCATCAACAGTACAATTAGATGGTGGCTTTGAACTGGGACATTTGTTAAACAGAAATAACAGTCACTAATGTGATCTTCTGTTCTCTCAATAAGTATGTCTTTCAGCTTTCATAAGTTTTCCACATACGTACATTACAAAACAAATCAGAGTTGTTAATATGTTTGCGATTAATTATAGTTTTACATTCAAACAACAAATTGAATTAAAACCCAGAGACACAAGGACAAATAGTATTATTTACCGACATTAAATGTCATCAGCAGACTTGAGGAAAATTGAGGGACTAAAATTGTTATAAGAGGGCAGCACAAGATGGAATCCAAAGATGTTGTTATGAAAGCAAGAAATAACTGCAATCAGATTTAAAAATCAAATGCATTATTTTAAAGCACTTGAATATCAAGCGTAATACCCAAGATTAAATTGAGAAATTTGAAAAAGAATTAAGTACAAATTCTGGACAAACAATAAGTGAAAGAGGAAAACTAGTGATATTCATAATTAACATGTAAAATTAAGTTAGATCACATATTTTCATTAAGAGGGCAAAAATCGTGTTATTTAGTATAACCATTAGTCATTTCATGCAGGGAAAGGTGGTAGTAATTAAAATCAATCAATTAAAAATGTCTTGCAAAACAACTTTTTCTACACTTAGAGATTTTCTGTATAATTCAATGATTGACATTCATACTTTGAAGTCACAAGGAAAAAACCACAAAAAAAACTACCAGTTAAAAATGGATTGAAAAATGTTTCTACAAACACATTCTACCTAATTTGTTTGACTTATTAAAGGAAACAAAAGGAAATGCACATTAAAATTAATTTTAAAAAATGTAGTTATAAATTTGTAGCTAAAAGATTTAGTAAACATTTCTTGATTAGAAGACAGTTTAGTTTGTCTTGGTTTCATCAGGCTTTTTAGAGTCTAAATAAGAAAATAAATAATCTTATAAATTTATATCGGAAATAATTTAATTTAATTCACGTGTGATGAGGATTCACCCAGAAAATATAATTCAAATTATCTCTTAAATAAAAATACAATGTGTTACAAAAATGATAAAATTTGTTAGTTCTTCTATAACAAAAGGTATTTAAATGAGAATTTAAAAAAAGGTTGCTTATAAAAATGTGATGTTGCTAAGTTATATCCATGATATAAATTAAAGTTTATTTAGACTTTGAATTAAACTTGCCCCCTTGAGGTTAAACGTGATCTAATGTGTCAGTGTTGTAATATACTAGATTGCATAATACAGGAGGTTGGTGTTTGAATCCTGCTTAGGTGTTACCTCCCCGATTGATTTTCACATTCCTTTCAATTATATCTTCCCCATTTCTACCTCACCAGATGGTAAGAAACGACAAATACACAAAATAATTCACTTTTCAATTAAATATTATTTTACAAGGGTTGTCCAGAAAGTAATACTCGTTTGTAATCCTGCAGGTCAATGGTCACCCAGCCTCAGTCCCTCGATAGCTTTGTTCCACACGTTTCATACCAGTAGCCCTGCCTAGCGTCATTGATCATCAAATAACGGCAGTGTCTGAATCGTCACAGGGAATAAAACTTGGATTTCTCATTTCACCTTTGAGTCAGTCAATAGAATGACACGTAGGTACTAGTTTTGATCTTCAACAAAACACACAAAACTACGACACTTTTTACCCGGAAATCCATGTAGACTTTTTTTGGGCTCAAAGAGCCGTTTAACTTGTATAGTTTATGCCCAAAGGTACATCAATAAAGGTACATATTTTGCGACAGTACGGCAAGGCTTATTGTCAAGCGATGTGGAACTTCTGCGCGCCAATGCACACCTGCATGCTGCTTCCAACACGCAAAAACTGCTTCAAGATTTTGGATCATCCAGTGTACAGTTCAGACTGCACACAAAGTGATTTTCACTTGTTCTTTTAGCTGAAGGCCTTTTTGGGTGACGTTTGATTTGAAAGTGAAGTGAAAGATGCAGTCAAGGAATAGTTAAATAGACTAGTGTCAGATGTCCAACAATAAAGGCATACAAAAACTCATCAATCTACATGCCAGGGGCCTTAGTGATGGTGAGGACTATGCATAAAAATAGCTTAATTTATGTCACAATTAAAGAAAATTAAAAGAAATTAAAGATATTAATTTATTTGTAACCCAAACAAGTATTACATTTTGGACAAGCCTTGTAGTTGCAAAATATCGTGTTTTGTATAATTCATAAAACTTTTAATGATATCCAGTTTGCCATTTGCTCATTTAGGCCAATTGGAATTTTGGAGATTCAATAAGGTACAGATCAGTTTGAGTATATTTATCATACCCCAACCAAAGTTTTACTATCTCGAATATTGAAAGGATATAATCATTATATAAAGACCATTTTTTCAAACTTTATTAGTTCATTATTCTAGTCCTAAAAAATAAATAAAAATATCTTATGAAATTGAAAGGAGATTTTTTTTTGTAATTAAGATTAGGATAGTAAATTTACTGAAACATTTCTCGTTGTCTATAGTCAAAATTAAGAAATTATCAAATTAAAGATGAATACCACTGCAAATATTTTGGTTTTTAACATATTCATTAAATTTACCATGCACACTAACAAATGAAGAATATAGTTAAATTGAAGAGGCCTTGGATGAAATTAATTATGTGTTCAGGCAGTTTTTCCTAGACTTAAGGGACCTAAATAAAAACTAATCTTTAAGCCTTCATCGGAATAATATTGTCGTAATATAATTATGTATTTATGTAAGCATGGTAAGTATAAATATATTTTCTTGTAAATCTACAATACTGTAGAGTCTCGTTAGTCTGAACTAGGCTAATCCGAAAATCTGGTTAATTCGAACAAAAAAGAAAGATAAAACAAATTTAATTTTAAAACAAAATTTATTGTAATTGTATAAAAGTAGCGAAAAGAAAAGATGTATATGTAAACTCAATTTGTTTTGCTTTCAAAAATTATGAAAATAGCATATTCTAGGGTACTTACAACCATTATTTATTTTGCATGGTCATAAAATCAGTAAGTACTTTTGTCGTAATGAAGGGAACCTGTTACTGTTACTTTTTTGATCCCCAGAGGTGCTGCTATTAAGAGATTTAATTGTATATCTTTTTGCTCTTTGTTTCAAATAAACAATATGAACTTTGAACAAGTTTAGAAGTTTCTAGTAAATCCCACAAAAACAGTTTGTTTGTTTCCTGAGAAAAAAGCCTTTGTTTTATATAAAAAATAACATTCCAACAGTGAGCTTTTGTTATCTTCAAAGCTGATATAAAGCTTAAATTTTTATTTAGTGTCAGCCGACCAGGAAAAATATGTATACTTGAAAAAACTATCATTTTTTTTTTCGGTTCAAAATTATCAATGATTGAATTATTGTATAATATTGTCTTTTTGTTTCTCTGTCAACAACATTTAGTCTAGTGCAGGGGTGTGTGGTCAATTCTGGACAACGGGAAGTAATGGGGCTTCAATAAAGGGGGTCTGATGGACCCTAGTATAATTACACAGGTCTTTTTCTTTTTTTGTATGATTAAAAGTATTTTGGGGAAGAAAAGAAGGAAGGGGGGTGACCCAAACTATGCATGGAATAAAACAAAATAATTGGTGATCTTAGAAATATTACCACAATCATTAAATTTATATATATATATATATATATATATAAATAATAATAGTTCTAACTCAAATAAAAAGAATAATAATAATAACAATAATAATGGTTTATTTTGATTGCCGAAATTTCTCTTGGGTTGTGGCCTGCAAATGAGTATGACCTTCGGCCTGCCTTATAGTTTTGAATCCGGATTTATTCTACACGCCACTTTCATTAGTAAATAGTAAGGTCAACTATATAATTTTCCGCCAACCCAACATACCGATATTTACTATACACTTCCATAAAATTAATTAATGAAACATCAAAATTTATTTTATAGGCTGCCTGAAGATGAAGTGAGTCTGCCTGTTTCAATTATTTTATTTTTCTCGTCAAAAAACATAGGATGAAAAACTACGCTTCAAAATATGACTTATTAATATACAGCAGCTTCCACAGCTGCACTTATTGACACACTCATCATTCTACTACTGTATGCAAAGAAACAAACAGCTTCCCTTGGAGGATCAAACAAGTGTCAATATTCCGTAAAATAAAACTAAACTTACTTTAAATTGGTGATGAATACGTTATTTTGTAATAGAATTCCCATAATTATATTTAGAAACAATAATTATCAGTTAAAACTAGAGATGGGCCACTCGAATCTTCGAATCCAGACAAGTATTCGAAATTCGAGGATTTGGTGTTTTAATGGATTCAATGGTCGAATCTTTTCACCTCATAAACAAAGCATAATATTTTGAATTAAAAAATTACTTAGTTAGGCCTACTTGAAAAGCACAACTTAATCCATAATCTTTATTTTGTCGGACGAGAGAGATTTGTATGAATAAAATCATTGTTTAAAAAAAAAATTGTTAGTTGTCTAAAATTTTACGTGCCCACCTCCCACCTCTTTGGGAAACTTGGACTCTACTGTTTTGGCACATGCTCACTTCTAAAACTTTCACCTCATGAACAATCTTGTTAATATTTTAGGGAACACATTAAAACTCTTCAAAAATTGAATAATCAAAACTAGAATTACAAATAAACTCGAAATAAATAAAACAAATTACGGCTTTTTTTAAAACAGAAATAAGAACACATCTCACAGGATACAAAGTCAGCCGCCATTACACTCTATACAGTCAGCCGCCATGACGAATATTATGTTTACTAGCCAGAGTGATGATTAAAATAAAGATACTGTTATTCTTACTACCAAACTGGTTTTAACTATCTACAACTATACAAAGAGCCCCAATTTATTGCGTACGATCCTTAAGTTAGATATTTTGTTGAGTTTCATGAAAAATAAATAATGTCAACAGCCAGACACCAATAAAACTGTTTATTTATGTCTAACGGCTTACGTATTGTATATCGATTGTTTGTTTAAAATCGATTCAGGTAATCTAATCACTCAGTAAGCGCTCTCGAGTTTTAAGAATCAAATAAAGACTTGATAATTTATAATTTGTTTTTAAGTTGATTTTAACTAAGAGTTTATTATTTTTTTAAATATGTTATTGAAGTAACTGTAAAAATATTCAAACGTAATCCTGCCTAATAAAATGGGAACGAACATATTGGAGTCAAAAATATGTTGGTGTTTTAAATAGAATGTATTCTCAGAAATCGATATATCGCAAGAATCAAATATATTTCTTGTTTTCTACGCGAAGATAAATAATGGATATATAAGAAAATAATAATAAAGCATACAGCTTTATTGAGTTCACTATTTACAATGCACGTTTAATTGTTAAGCATGTTGTTTTTAGTCTTTATTAAAAATATCCGTTTGTATTTTTATTTTTGCTTTGTTACTAAAATAAATTATAATCCTTCAATGATGATAAAAATTTATAAAAGATAACTAGGCCTAATCTATTTATTTTACATGTTTTTTTTTAGAAACTTAACTCATTCTAACAACACTTTTAAAAATAACTAAAAGACAATCAAATTATGATTGATTTGATTTTCAAACAACAATATGAGTCTTAGATTGTTTAATTTGGCTGGATTTTAACCTGTATTTTGCGAGGGGTGGTTGGGGTTGATTAAAATTGAAAGCATGATTGAAATAAATCTTAATTTACAGTTTAGGCCTATATTGTGTAATGTAGGTCTATTTGTAAATCATTAAAATTTCTTACAATTTGCTAGGATTCGAATTCGAGATTCGAAAATAAAATATAGATTTGAATTCGATAAATAATGAATTCGACCCATCTCTAGTTAAACAAACTAAAAAATAAGATTTTAACAGTATTAAACGTAGATTATACACCAATCACGACAGTAAACTTATGCGCTAATACTCGCCTAGAGATAAGCTGCTTCCCTTTCCCCGATGCGGGCCCGACAGATCCGGAAACAAACAATTGGCAGAATAAAGAGTGAGCGAGACCAGCTGGCTGGCCAGTCAGTCCGAGAAAGAACAGCTTACTCCGAAAGAAAAGCTGTGACCTTAACTCAGTATACTTGTTGTTATTATTATTGGTCTAGTGCTGCATTAGCATTGAGAGGCTATTTTTACCGACATCCTTGATCCAGGGACTTGTACTACTCCATCAGCAACCCCATTACAATGATATAAACATTTCTATTTGTAACAAAAGGATTTCTGTAAAATGTTGGTGATGACTAAACATAGTCTAGTTAATTTGTTAATCAAGTGGCATTAAAAATTGGTCCATAGTATTTTATTTGCACTTTAAATAAATTGTCTCAAAGTATATAGTTTCATTCTCTTTATTTTTTTTTATTTCTTTAAGGTAATATTTTCTTGTTTATAAATACCAAAAACTGTCTGACACCTCAATGTATCTAACCAAATAGTTTGAGAATATTTATAAATGGCATCTGTAATAATTTGAATAATTAAATAAATTGCAACTTTTTTTTATAGTTTTTCATATTAGTCCGGTGTAAGTATAAAATGAATTGATCTTGTATAGCAGTCTAGTTCACAACTGTAACTTAAACTCCACTTGAGCGTGCTATGTCAAAGTGTCTCTCAATATTCTCCGAGTTATAACAAGTTTAAAACTATTAAGAGATGGAGAGTGAAGGTGTTGTTGGAGACCATATTGTTAATTCATGTAAGATACAATTAACAAGTTGGTAAGTAATCTCCAAAGAGGCTGACTCAGTAGCAACACTGCATTCATAGATTGTAGTAGTTATTTTAGAATGGTAGTAGACTTGCGAAATAAATAGTCGCCAAATAAAGTTAGTTTGTCTATAGACATTCTGACAATAATTTAAAAAACTAAGTATAGTGTGTGTGTTACATTATAATATACTCTTGTGATTATTACACTAATGTTTAACTCTGTACAAAGGAAGCTTACAAAAGAACTTCAATGGACCAGATGGCACACAACAATGGTTGCCAATAATAGTCGTCAGTGCTACAATGTGTTCAGTTGGCATCGGGTGGATGTCTCATGTGAATACAGCACAGTCATATATAAATATATATATATAGGTGTTTTATAAACAATTAATGACATGCTTATTACATTTAATTCTAATGTGGAGTGTGTATATGCACACGTGTGCTTGCCACATACAGAGCATACTCGAAATAAAAAAGAGAGCGGAGGAATAATATGGAAATGAAAGTTTCAAAAATAATTTAGATTTGAGAGTCAAGTTCAACTAATTTGAAATGGTTTTCTAACAAGATTACTAAATTGTAATAAGAAAACAATAATATGGTTTATCATCACTTAGTTGTTGTATAACTAGTTAATTTTAAAACTTCATAAACCAGAAATCCGCCACTCTCTTGTATGTTGTATCTACAAGAAACATTTATTTCAGTCAAAAGTTAGCTTCAAGTCCAGTTTAAATTATTTCTTCCTTCACGTTATCATCAGGCTAAATGTTCATATGTCCTCATCACAGCACACATCACAAATATCGTTAAAAAAGCCAGTGTAGCCAACATACCCGAGAGGGTGAAAAATAATAATAGTTAAAACAACATTACTTTCACATTAGGTGTAGTAGTTATTAAAATATAAACAAGGGATGAAAAAAATTATAAATATATAAGAGTGACCCAGCTTTTCAGAGAAAAATAAATTTCAAAATTGATAGCATATACTAAATTTATGGGCTAAAAGTTTAAAGAAATAAAGTATTTGAAGTGTACCAACAGTATTGGTGAAAAATATATTTAATTTGTAAAATATATATAGTAAGTATAAATTGATGTGCTCAAATGTAATTTAACAATAACAAAACCTTATAATGTTGTATTGATACATAATTGAGAATGCAGTACTATATAATTTGTTAATAAAATGTATAAATGTGTGACATGCTAATATTTGCCTTTTCATAAATTAGATAAGTGAATTAATTATTTAGCATTGTGGTTGCACAACCACATGACCATATGAAATCAAAATTCAATTTTTACATGGGTACAAGTCTAATCACTTAGCCCCAGGTGAAACTTGCGAAAACTTTAAAATTAGAAAAATAATTACTTTCTAATGTTCATATAAATATCCATGTTTTTAAACATAAATACATTCTAATAGCCTTTGAATTTTAAATCTTAGTTTGAAGGGTGTGTATTAGTAAAAATATGCCGAGGTTGTCTCACAGTATCATGATTAAGTGCATGCAATGGATAATTAATATATTTATCACTTTTGTTTTACAAAATGCTGCAATGGCTGTAAGCAGTTATGTAAAGCTGCTAGCGCTTAAATTACACATTTAGTAAAAATGTTTAATAGATTAGTAAAGATTGGTTAAATTGTCCTCTAACAAGCTATTTAGCAAATTACACTAAATAGGCCCAATTAGTCTGCAAACCCCAGTAGATTGGCAAAGTAATGTACTTTTTTCCTCACACATTAATTAAACCCTTATAGCTGCCCAAGTTTCTCTTCTTTATGAGCATTTTATATCGGAACTCGGCAGAAATCCATCAAGTGTTGCTTCAATAAACAGTTTTGAATTGTGTCAAGGCTGCAGGAGCTCTCTAAATTAATAACAAAGGATCACTCTCTTTGTTAACATTAGTCATTTAAACGTGGGTTTGCACTTTCATTTTAGATAAAGTTATTCTATTTAATTTATAAAAGCCAATATTTGTATAGTTGTGTCCCTGGCAAGTATTATGGGTATCACAGCTAGTTGAGAAGAACTATATTTGTGTGGAGTGATGTCAAGGTCGCTTGCACAGTCATCAGTGACCAGATATAAGTTGACCTCGTTTTACTACCGGTTGAGGATATACATTTATATAACTACTATAATGGTTATGGAAGCTACCAACATTTGCGTGAAAGGAGAGTGGTAAACTATTTAGGAAAAACCACCCTCAGTATACCCAATCAGGATTCAAACCCTGATCTCCCCATACAGGCCAGTCCAACACGAGATTTAAGTCTTAGACCATTCGGCAGTGGTTTGGGAACATAACCTATTAAGTTTTAATAAATGAATTAGTTGTTGCATCCTTATTTAAGTGATTAATAAAAGTAAAGTTTGTGTTTTTTATCTACGAGTATGATTTATTTTAAGGATAGTAGTGTTAATTTGGATTAAATTTTTCAAATATATAAAGATGTTATAGAGAATGGTTGATATCCAAAGCTGCTACAGTAAAAAAATTAACTATATTTTACTGGTAAATAAAATTTGAAATTAGGTTTAAACCGAGTTTATTCTATTGTGTGTATTTTTTAATGTCACTATAACGTTGTTTAAAAAATATTTCTTAAAAAACATGCCAAAATTGTAATTGATTGAAATGGACAGGTCTACCAAGGGGTGGGACTATTGTTTCCATTGTATTGGGCCCGAGCCAAGTCCCAGGTTTCAGATTAATAAATAAAATAAAAGATGAATGGTAAGCAATAAAATGCCTCTGATTCCCTCTGAGAAGCTTACTGGCAAGTCACAATGGTATCATTGCTCCAGTATGGCCTTATTCTTCACTTACAAGTTTAAAGGAGATTTATTTTGTAGTTCAATTAAATTTGGTACATGCAGAGAGTTAGGTAGTGGATCAAGTTCAATTTAAATATTTTACTATGGGCGTAGCCTTTTCATTGTTAGGTTATGGAATGATTTGCGTACATTGCTTTTGTTGTGTAAAAGTGACCAATAATTAAAAAATATATATTTATTTTAGTCGAGCAGTGGTAGCATAACCGGGAAGGGGAATCTTTCTCACCTTGAGAAATAATATGTCCCCCTCCTCCCGCTTGACCCTCTTTAGATTTATTTCAATCCCCTTTGATATTATTGGATATTAAGTTCAAAAATGGTTTTGTATCAAACTCCAAATATCTTATAGCACTAAGCTTTACAAGGGAAAACTAATGCAAATAATATCTGAGCATCCAATTTTCTAAAATTTGCTGGAAGAGGCTCACTCAAGGGGAAGACCCCTCCGAATAACTTTTAGATGCATCCAGTTTTCAAAAATTTGCCCTGATAATACAACTTCAAATATCTTCTGGGAGATTCCTATTTTCAAATATTTACATATAGTCCCCAAGCCCTTCCTTTTAGCTTTGAGGTCAAAGTGCCTCAAAACTCTTTATTTGCTATGCAAATTTCCCCCCCCCCCCCCTCACCACCGTAAGCAAATAAAGTTTCGCCGCCAGTGAAGTCAAGTAGAACAAAGTGAAGAGACCCTGGTACCGAGCCTGGTTTGAGCACCTGGGGTGGGGGTGGGGTCCCTGGAAATAGGTGTATATATATTAGAGATGTTTGTAGATATATATGATACATACTTTTATTTGGCTCCGGGTTATAAGCATAAGTACTAATTACGATAGTGGGTTAGGAATAGGGAATGTTGATTTTAAAGGAATTGAACCCATATTTGCATGGAGGGAGAGTGAAAAGCCATTTAAGGAAAACCACCCCCAGTTCACCCGACCAAGATTCAAACCTTGATCTCCCTGTAATCGGCAGTCTATCTCAACACAATACTAGTGCATTAGCTAACTACGCCATCAAGGTGGGTAATATCAGATATAATTAATATAGGACATTTTACAAACACTTACAGTGTTGCCATGTTTGTTTTACTTGACTATTTGATCAAATTAGCTGATTGGCGATTTTTAACCTAATTAACTTTGTTGATCTAGGATCATGCTGATTGGCAATTTGGTGAATGAAGAATCATGAGGTTTGTGCAACCAACCTTCAATGCATCATACATAGCCTAATATTCATACCAAACCGAGTGCTATAATGTTGAGTTTAACATTTCAAATAATTACAATGCTTTTAAGTTATTGTGTTAGCAGTTTATTTTTCCTTTTTCTTTGGTTCTATCAATTTACTTTACCATAAAATTATTTAGCCGCTGGGCCACCTCATTTTTATACATAAAAACAATCAATGTTAAAGTGGTTTTATTTTTGAAAAGTTTACAGGAAATTTGTTTCTATACATTTGAAAGAAAGTGTTGGAAAGTGATAGGAACAAATACAATGAACTTATTTGTGCCTGCGAGGAAAGAAAAATTGATTTGTCACTCATGAGAATTGAACACAGATGATATATCTTTTTTTTTTAACCTATGTTCAAACTATCAAGATGAACACTAAATCAGCCAGGAAATGTTTGTATATAACCAACTATTCTTTGGTAAAGGAATTCAAAAGAAGCGCAAGAATAAAAAAGCAAATTTACTTTTCCCATTAGCTATTTATTTCAATACTGGTTTTATAAAAAAATAAAAACTTTGTACTAATATGAAGCACAATGAGTGTTGCTACTGTTTTTAACGACTGGGCTCTCCTGTGACCATGGGCGTACCCAGCTTTTGACCCCGGGGGGGGAGCAAATCAGAAATTTCTTAAGCTGGGTCCCCCGCACTTGTTTTGTCCTACACACTACACGAAGACACCTACACGAAATATTAGGTGCTTTATAGGTAGGTCAAATAAATAAACATAAATATGCATTTATTTAATTTAAATTGTTTAATTAGACATCTATTTTAAAAGTAATTTTCGAGGATCTTCAGCCAAACGGTTTATGATGTCTCCCGTGAAAGAATTGCCCTTACTGTTTACAAGTTTTTTTTTATGTACACTGAGCATACAAAGCCCATTTAACCTGTCTTCGATCATTGTTGATCTCAGCCATGTTTTTACGCGTCTGAGTGTACTGAATGACCTTTCAATTGTAACCGTGGAATAAGGCATTGCCAGTAAAATTTATAGGGCTGTGTTCACCTTTGGGTAAAAAGATTCTGCTTGCTGGATTAATTCTGTTATCTCCAAAGTTTCAAAGTTCTCCTGCTTGTTTATCCAAAAAGTGCGCCACAGTTTGGCTTCTGATGTGATCCCTTCTAATTCATAAAATTTGGATACTTCCTCCATACATTTATTTAATTTTGGAGCTGTGATTTTTATTATCTTAGCAGGGTGTAACAATAAAAAAGCAAATGCTGGTGATTGAGCTTTTTCCAAACCTTGCCTCTAATGAGGATGATAACAAATCCAAATAGGGCACGTATAGCGAGCGACGAAAATACTTGCTTAACCAACTAGCTGGATGATTTGCCCTATATTGTTGGCGGCTTGCTGTCCTTGGAAGACGCGCTCTAGGTTCAAGGCCTTAGCAATTTCAATAGCAGATTTTAATAATTCTTCACTCCCTTCTTCGGCAGAACGCCTGTGTTCTCCAACTGCAGATGTTATGGTTTGGATGTGCTCTGCACACTTAATTACGTCCAGGGTTTTAGACTGCAATGTGTTTGCGACCGGTTGCAGCAGGGAATTGTACTTGTCTATAATACATAAAGCCAATATAAATGTAGTTTGTCCAACTGCGGATAGCAACTGAAAAGCTACTTTTCTTGTCCCAGAATTCCCTTCTTAAGAAAGCTTTTCCAAACCTTCCACAATTTCGACAAAATGCTTCTTAAACATCGAAATACTTTTGTATTTATGAGACCATCTTGTTTCACACAGCAATGGTATTTTTGGTGCATATTTTTGACGCAAAACTGATTCCCTGAAAAAAATTAACGTATCTTTTACAGTTCTAATGCAGTTGCAGATCTCAAAAACATTATTCAAGTCGTTTACTACAAGGTTTAATTTGTGGCAGGTGCAGTGAAAATATAAACCCTTTTTATATGTTTTTCTCAATATTTTTTGGTCACCACCATCTTTTCCGGCCATCGTAGCACATCCGTCATAGCCCTGTCCCACGCATTTGTTAACATAAATGTTTAATGCATTGATGAATCCATTAATTTCAGCAGATATTGTTTAGGCATCCATTTTTTCTAACTCGACAAAACCTATAAATTCTTCCTACATTGTTTCCTTTTACAAATAAAATATTAAAATTAATAATAAAAAATACTCACAAAAAAATTCCTAATGTCCATTTTTATTCAACATGACACTCTTTATTATTGTTCAACAGAATGCACGTATCACAACACAATATCAACCAGATTTTTTAATATAGTTTGATATGGACTTTGAATGAATATTTTTCATCAACTACGTTTGGCTCCTTCAAAACAATCAACGTCAAATAACTGCAAGCCGCTCGCAACTATCTCCCCCTCCCGCCGCTTTGAATCTCGCATTCGCACTCGCAGCCGAGTATACGAGCGCTCGGCCGGATTCAGTAATCTTCGTTCGTCGTCGGCTGGCGAGCGTGGCGCTTGCTTGCTGCGCTAGCGTATTGCATGAATGCAACTTGACCGGGCGCGCAGTGCGGTTTTTTCAAAAGTTAACGCATAATATACTGTAAAGTAAGTCGTAACGTGACTAACATAACTTTTATCGACAACAGTAGGTATAGGCATACAAAATCAGCTGCCCTCCCCTGCCCCCCCTGGGTACGCCCATGCCTGTGACAAATGAATAATGAATTAATAATAATGAGTGTTGCTACTGTTTATACCGACTGGGCTCTACTGTGACAAATGAATAATGAATTGATAACAATGAGTGTTGCTATTGTTTATACCGACTGGGCTCTACTGTGACAAATGAATAATGAATTGATAACAATGAGTGTTGCTACTGTTTATAACGACTGGGCTCTGACGAATGAATAATGAGTTAATAATACAACAAATGACAAAGAAATATGATAATGAACTGAACTGAACAGAAAAAAAATTCATAGCATCATTGGCAGCAGCCAATAACATTAGCAGCTTTATAATTTTGATGAATCAAAACTTTCATTTTTAAAGCAGTTGTATTATAATATTCAAACATGTTTATATTACTTTGTATAATAATTTGACAACTATTATTTAACAACAAATAAAATATAAGAAAATTATTACATGAATAGGTATTTTCAGTCAAATAAAATTAAGTGTTGAAAGACAAATAATAAGGGAAGTAGAGAGGGTAGGCCTATATTGGGACCTACAATGTTGAATAAGAATGATTTTTTTTTTTCAAGTTGAATTAAATATCTCCAGATATCTCATAAATGTTTTATAGATCAATATTAACATATATGTAGTCTTTTAAAATAAGGCAGTGAACTAAATAATGAACAGAATTAAGGCAGTGACAGATATTTCAGAGTTTTACAGTTGCAAATAGCTTGATATTCTTAAAAGTGACTAAGGGCATTAAGTTGGAAAGGAGAAATAATTTAATGTTTGATATTTCGAATTATTGGATGGGCAGGTTAACTTCTAAAACGTATGTTTGCGAGTTGAAACTTAATTCCTGGCTACTTTAATAATTGACCATAATAATCAAACTATAGAAAAGTGAAGTGACGGTGAAGACAAGGCAAAGAACAAGGCCATGAAAGGTGATAGAACTGGATGGAGTAGAGTTGAAAGAACCAGAGTGTAATGAGGGCAGCAGGGAGAGGTTTTCTACTGGTGTGTAAGAGACCTACTATGGAGAATAGAAGTGTAAGGAAGTGCTGTATAGAGAACACTTCATACCCATAGTAACGTATGCAGCGGACACTTGGACTTTGGATAAAAGAGAAACAAGGAAAGTGGAGGCCATGGGAATGAAGTTATTGAGGAGCTGTCACCAGAAGAGATAGGATTAGGAATGAAGATGTAAGGTCTAGAGTTTGAGTACATGAGATAGTAGAGGAAGCAAGGATGAGATGGTATGGACATGTAATGAGGGTGGAAAGAGAGAGGATTGCAAGAAGATTAGTAGATATAAAGTATGTAGGGAAGAGACCGCAAGGAAGACATGGGAGGAACAGATAGCAGTAAGTGTGCAAGTGAGAGGAGGAGAGTGCAGGAGGAAGAATGGTGGAAGAGCAGAGGGATATGAGGGCATTTTACTAAAGAGATCTGGCCACAAGCTGGAAACAGATCATGATGATGATGATTATGAAAAAAATGATTCTAGTTCCCACATAATTAATAGCCAAAATTATCAAGGGTGTGAAATCATTTGCCAAATAGAGTCTGATCTGTGTAGTAATTGCAATTAAGAGATATTATAACAAAATCTATAGAAGGAAAATAATTTTACATATTATTCAAAAATAATTCTTAAAACATAGTAAAATCTTTCTTAAATTATTTGGTGTATATGTTTAAAAAAATTGTAAAATTACAGATGCTAATAAAAATTGTTATGATTTTAAGTGGCAGGTAATTTAAATTAGTGAAAAAATTAATAACAATGTCATAGCCCATATTTATACAAAATTATTCACAGCTGGCGATGTTTCTTAATTTTACAGTAACAAAGTATTGTAAATATGTTTTTACAAAAAATGTCTTTCAGTTGTTTGTTAACTTCAATAATGTAGTTAATAATAATAGGCATTGTTTATAAACTTATACCTATAAAATTTAAATAAACTTGAAGTATCACATTACCATGAATATCATCATTAACCCTTTGAGTGCCAAGAGAAATGACAAAAAAATGTGCTAAAAGTCCCAAGCTATTTTCCTGAAAAATGCAGGAGTTTGTTTAAATTTTTATAACTCAATAGTCTTTGAACTTCTTCCATTCAAATTTTTACATAAGCTAGCTAACATTCTTGCCAATCCGATGATATAATTATACATATACTTTTTTTAATTTTTAAATATAATAAAAAAATCACTAGCCAAGATATTTAAAAAAAAAATTTTACTGTTTTATTTAACATTAATTTTTAAGCATTGAAAATTTAAATAGCTTGAAATAGAATAAATCACTGAAAAGAACATAAAAAACTGAGTAAATAACAAAGTTTACAAAAAAAACTAACTTTAGATCTTCTGCTAAAATTGGGTTATGCGTAGCAGCTGTTTCAGTGACCATCAACTTTAGCAGGGTTATAGTAAAATAAAGTATAGAATAAATAATTGGGTTGGAATCAGAAGGGGACGGTGAGGGGACTTCAAATCTGGTACTTCTGCATGAATATGAAGAGGTTGTGGTGGATTATCCTGATCTTAGAGATTTATTTCTTCCCTTTAGGAATAACTAGTATTCACACTCATGTTATCAATGTCAGCTGCCACTTCTACTTGTTCCGATCTTTCACTTTCACTAGAATAAAATTCCTGTTCAGTTTCATTATTTACAAATTCAGAATCAATGCTTTCAGAATGACAAACAAATTGATCACTCTGGGTTGAGCTGTCAATAAATATTGCAAGTATTTCTGTGTTCTTGAATCACGGCTTTCCTCTTAGTAGCCATGTTTACAAACAAGGCCAAAGATAAAACTCATAAAGTAAAAAGTTATAAAATAATTTTCTGGTTCGATATATCGCAAAGACAAATAAAAGTAGCTTGAACATACGAGAATGCAGTGGAAATAAAATCTATTCTATCTGTTAACTTAATACTGAACTAAGAGCTCGAAAACAAGGGATCGCTGTGAGCGACGCTGGCAAGTTTAGCAGATATTTCGTGCATCGCTCTGAGCGACGTTGGCATTCAAAGGGTTAATCAAAATAAAAGTTGTCTACATTACAACATAACATGACTTCTAGTAAAATGTGTTGTTTGAATATTTCTATTATCAATGTGATTGTTGAGGAAGGTGAGGCAATGTAACTACTGCTTACCTGCAATAACAATACAACATTACTTGTTTTACCAAGAAGAGACATTACAAACTTCCATTGATCTTTTTTTTTAATTCCCATATTTCAAAACTTATTTTTTCAATTGGGTCACAATTTTAAACACTGAAAAATTAAGTTGAAAGGTCACTAAGAAAACATGCATTAATTTTAACACCAGTTACTAATTAAAGTTATTACTGATAAAAATATGGCTACTTATAAAATGGAGGCCTGAAATTGGGGGAAAAAACACAAGTTGAGCATGTGTGTATATATATTTTTTGTAAATGAAGTAAGGCAGCTGACCTGGAACCTTGATAAAAACAAGTAAATTTTATACTCTGTCTTTATACAATAAATAATGTAATATAGGAGAAATTTGTCTCCAATTCAAAACATATTCACTGTTTCCATAAAGAGCGCAATTAAGACAAGTGCAGTTCCCTCACTATATTATGTGTTAAACTGCTGACAAAGCACTGTCATTGTTACTCTTGTAAATTAATAAACATGTGTAGCAGTTTAACTGATGGACCAAGTCTTGTGTTGTAACTTTGCTACACTACACTTTTAGATTGTTTGGAAAGAATATAAACATGAGTGGAAAGGCTGTTCCAAGAAAGTAGTGTATTTTTGATGGAGAGTTGTAAATAGCATGCTTTGAGCAGTTTCTGGTGTTAAGTCATAAACAAGTGAACCTTATAGCATGGCTGGGTTTAAACAACTTCTACGATGGCGGGATGTGTCCATGAAACTTGAACAGATAATTAACAACTTTATAGTTTGATTCAATAAACATTTTTTCAAATAAACGATTAAATGCCATAAGACTATGCTAATATATATTTTTTTAACATAATTCAATTTACAAAAATTTTACACTGCCTTCTAGTCAAGTTAGTGTGCATGTGATATCCAAATTAAGCTTTCCCTAAAAGTGTGGTGTTTTTTTCTTTTCCTAGTTCATACAAAACATGGGAAAACTGATAAACAAAATGAAACTATTGCACACACACCTTTTTAACCAACATGGTGAAACAATTCTAGCGAACAGTGCCAGTTTTTGAATTTGAATTGTATAGTAAGAAGAGAGATTATTTCCCAAGCACTTCAAGCACTGATTAGCTTTATTTTGTGTTTGCTTTTAAAATAACATTTTAAAACATTAATTTAGTGCAAAATTTAAATAAAGGGATTGTGAAGGTTTATTATCAAATCAAAATAATGATTTAAAATAACAATTCTTAGGAAATGTCTTTGTTAGCTCCAACAGGACACTTACTTTGACCAAGTGAACAATTATAGAATGGTCAGCAACGACAGCATTATAAAAATACACTACTGTTGTATAAATATTATACATCCTAGTTTGATAGAAAATAGCCAAATATTTTACTAATATGGGGCAGTTTTTATAAGGAATCATTGTTTGAGTTCTTAATTACTAATTTCATGTTGCCACACTGACTGTTAAACTTTGCATGGCTGTGTGTGTAAGTTGGTAATTAGGGAGAGGTCACCAGTCAACAGTTTACAACTCTTGTCACACGCAGCAGCACCATGATGTGAGATCTGACACATCTTCACACACCCACATCCTGTTTTACTGAGCACACCTTCAATTTGTCCTTACAGCGATGGCGATCTTGTTGGATGCTGTGGATTATTTGTTGATTTCTGTGGCCAACCTGTAAACAATAGTACATTTCCTATTGTGCACAGACAGAAACAATATATTTTGCTTCAAACAGTGTTTAGTTTGAAGTTTGAATTCAATATATCTTTACAATTAAAAGGTGAACAAAGTTCACACTTTATACAGCTGCTATCGAACAAAGAAAAATAAAGTTCACACTTGGCACCTATCGAAAGTACAAAAGGTGTATTTGCACAGGACGGCAAGTTTGGGCAATAGAGGGGCTGGTGGTGGCAAAAATTTAGGAAATTGAAAAATAATATGAAAATAATTAATAAAAAACATGTTTACATTTATTCCTTCTCTGTCTGAGCCATTTTACAAATCCCCTGAAAAAACATAATTGTTAATAATTGGTAGGTCATAATTCCATATTGACCAGTTGGCAACACTGGTCACAGCTGATGAGCTGAAAATATTCAGTTGTTTCCGAGTGAGAATCACAGTAAGTTGATTTTATGCAGGTGTTGCAATGATTTAATTGGGGCTCGGATTTGTATGTAGTATTAACCTACAAAATATAAACATAGATCAGGGTGCCAGGATAGACTATGAGGCTGGTCTCCCTAAATCTTCTATTGGAAGGTTAAGAACAATACATACCAAATGTTTATATTGTACACTATTGTAAATATAAAAACAACTCCCAAAGTGATAAAACTTACATACACTTACACTTTGTAGCAAATATATATTTTTATAGTTTTTATCAATCCTGTAAGATTTCCACCTCTCTATCCCTGCCCAGGCATGGATTTCCCGTAAAACCAACCTAGGGCATGGCCTAGGGCGCAGATAGAGTAGTTGGTAGTTAGGAAAACTGAGAGAGGGACAGTTTTAGGGAACTGTCCTTCTCAAACTGCACAAGATGAACAAATGTGTGCAGAACATTGATGTAGATGTGTTGGCAGTAGTAAAAGTTCTCAAGTCCCTCAGTAACTTTTCTATGAGCTTTAGGAGCAGTTTGATTTGTATGAAGAGAAAGCTCTAGAAGACTGCGAAAAGAAAACATCCGAGGAAGATGAGAGACAGCAGACTGTCAGAAAATTTCAAGCGGACGAGACCCGCATTACATTTTCAGAGTGAACGCATTCATCCCCATTGTCGACAGGCTGAAAGAAGAAATGAAAAAAAAAAGTTGAATATTAATATTTCTTAGACAGATTTGCTGCCATCAGAAAAATGTGGACTTTGAACCCTACAGAAATGAAGACGAAGGGAGGAAACTTCTCAAACATTTTAAGGAAGACTTAAAACCACAAGGTTGTAGATAGGAAGCCGTTATCACTTTACAAATGGCTAAGGGAAAACGTCCTTCAAACAATATATCCAAATGTGGATATCCTGTTAAGAATGTATGTTGGCACATCTGTTACAAATGCAGCAGCTGAGAGGTCCTTTTATTGTTTGAAACAGGATAAAAAAAATTCCCCAGATTGATGCTGAAGCAAAACAGACTTAACTCTCTGGTGCTTCTCTGCATTGAGGCAGATTTGACTCAAAGTGTTGATTACAATGGCACCAAAGCACGAAGAATGGTCCAAAGCACAAAGAAATAAATTTTAGAATTTTATAAAACTGCGTTAATATAACTTTATATTCAAAATATTCTTGGTTTTCTGTATTTTTTTCTAATTTTACTGTTGTATGGACTTAAATACTGAGTAATATTACGTTTATTTAAAATCATAGTCTTTCCAAATATCAACTGTATTACATTATTATAATTTACCTCACCTCAATTCATAATTTATATAAAAATCAGAGAATAGTGTGATGGAACGTGATCTAGTTTATTTTTCATTAACTTTTGACACAAGTAATTCTAATGCTAAACAAGTACTTATTGACTGTATGTTAATAATAAAATCTTACAGAATAAAGAAAAGCTATTAATATTTAACATAAAATCTGTTGAGCTATGATAGCTTTCGGGAGATTTTAAATAATTTATATATATATATATATATATCCATGAACTTTGTTCTATGGCGTAAAAAAGTGCAAATCCGGGCCTGTCCCTACCACATCCTCTACCAACCTCAAGATGAAGCTAGTCTTGAGAGAGTTGTCAAATTGTTCGATACTTAGGTGCAGGGCTAAAATATTACTTGTAAATACTATAAATATAAACAAACAGTTATAGTAAACAATACTAAACTAAATATCTTAACTTATAAATTCTAGTTTATTAAATCTATATGTGTTATTTTCAGAATAGTTTTGATTATTTTTTTTATATTTGACAACACTGCAATTTTAGCTCTTGTCAAGGGGTGTGGCACGAAGTGTGTTTCGATAAGTTTTGCTGGGAGGGGGGGAGGGTGATACTCTACAAAAGATAGCTAGGCATGTAGCTAGAGTTTAGTTTTCTGCACATACAACAGTTCTTGAATATCTGTCAATGAGCATAGCGGCATTTGGTGACAAACTTTTTAAATAAAGAGAAAAAGTTGTCATTAAATTCCAGGACACCTTAAGAAAAATTAACCCACACAGGCCTTCAGTAAGAACTATTTTACACAATCTATTACACTTGACAAAAATAAGAGAGCTTATATTTTTTTAAATGATAGTATCTTCATGAGAAATATTGTGGTTTTCCCATTCAGGCACGTTGGACATTTCTATAAATTTTTATTTATTTTTAACTTGAGCTCTGAAGACAATGTTTTGTGTAACATGTGTGCTCAAATTATTCTAAAAATATTTAGTTTCTAACCAAGTTTTAAAATGGAAGAAAAAGAGCTTATTAATATGTATAGTTTAGTGTGTCATTCATTATACATCTGAAATGTCATGTGAACAGAAATCAGCGATTAACATAATATTATCAGTACTAAATCATTGACTAGAGCTGATACACGATATAATTGGTAAGACCATTTCAGTCTCCCCTTCTTCATAATGTTAACTACGCCAGTGACATAGAAATGTATCAAAATAAGTTAAAATATATAGCAAAATATGTAATGCTGAATAAACCTTCTTGTTCCACAGTTAATAATACATACATATATAGTGAATTAGTGAAATTAGTGCCACATCGTGTGAAATTAATTTCTGTAACAGTGCTGTCGTGATCCCCCCCACACACACACTCTTTTTGGTCTCTATGGTCATAGCGCAGTTGTTGGGCGCAGCTTGGTAGTTTGTAAACTGGCCACAAGAGCTGTGCCGCGCAAGGAAGGTGAGGACTCGCGAGTGACGTGACATTAAAGATATCACTTGCTTGCGGACAAGGTGTGACCGGGTCAAGGAAGCAGACTAGTTACTATGTCTGTCAATCACTCTGTTCCGACAATAAACCATGATTTAAGTTGCCGCGATGACTATGTTTTAACCAGTGAGTCTCAAGTCTGGATTTTACTTAACAATAAATCCACTAGTAAAGAGTAAGCTCCAAGATTGAGCTTCATTTCCCAAAGATAGATATTAAATATTATTAGCACAGTGTCTTACTAACCGTTCGGGTTATATGCAATATATATTAAAATAATGCTATGTAGTTCTAAGAAATATCTTCCAAAATATGAAGAATTCAGTAAAATGTGTAAAATAAAGTAAAACTGAAAATAGTCCCAAACAACCTAATTCATAAACATTTTGCTTTTTCACATTTCTGGCTGGAATGATAAAAATAATCCATATACAGAAATCCAGACTCTAGTGATAAGTGGTTTTATTTCTTGTTTTAACATAACTACTATATTGCTGCAGTGATAATTAAATGATATTTTGTGATTATTCTTTCAATTATCATTTCTCCGCTGCCAAGTCGGGGCTTGAATGCCCACCACTCTCCTGTTCCAGTCCAAATCTCTTCTGCTCCCTGTTGTTAATCGACTCCTACTCCTGTCCCAGAGATGTATGTAAGTATAGTTTACACTTCCTTGGCATGTCTTTGTTCCAGATTAGACTCCAAGCACTTTGGTAGAAGCTGTTGCCTTTTTGTATCCTTTTACTAATCTTCCTATCTAATCTTGATCTCTGAATCTGAGTAGCTTTAGTTTCCAAATATTTTCAGAGACTCTGTCCTCCAAATGTTACTATGGCTGTTCCCAGTCTTGCTCCTCTGACCACAGTCTGTCTGGTTCTTCTCAACAGTTATTCTGTCCTCCAAATGTTATTGTGCCTGTTCCCAGTCTTGCTCCTCTGACCACAGTCTGTCTGGTTCTTCTCAACAGTTATTCTGTCCTCCAAATGTTATCTATGCCTGTTCCCAGTCTTGCTCCTCTGACCACAGTCTGTCTGGTTCTTCTCAACAGTTATTCTGTCCTCCAATTGTTATTGTGCCAGGGTCATTCCATACTATTTCAACAAATATATATTAAATTGGTTGCTGCACCATTTTTTATCTATTCTATTTTTTACACAGTTGTTTATACAAGTTTAGAGAGTTCAACGCCCTTTTTTTTTAAATCCTGACCATTTGAAGCGGAAGTCCCTAGATGATACTCTGAACACATCAATTTTTGTATTAGAAAGCATTTTCACAAAGTGCTATAACTTTTTTCACAACTGAGAAAATTCAAAATTCGCAAACCACTGTACTCAGAAGAAAATTCTTATTGTTTTGGGCTTTTTAAATTTAATTTTCTTGAGTATTCTATGCATTTTGTTGAGGCTCAAAGTTGACCGATGAAATTTTCATCTTTTCAATTTTCGAGCCAAATTTTCACAAGTGCAAAAAAGTTTTTTTTTTTGCAAACCATGGTACCAGTAGTAGATCTTACCTAAGGTGAGAAAAGTGGAGTGTTTTGAACCCTTCCAAATTTCTTTTGGCTGATGAAAATAGTTAATTTTTTTTTTATGTTTTTTGAGTAGCTATATTTCCAGTGTGGGATAGAAAAGAATTCTGAATTTTATAACTTTGTTCTGCATAATAAGAAATATTTTTGATATTAAAGTTGAGCCAAATTCTTGCTTTCCTGTTCATTTTTATGGGCAATTTAAACTACCCTAGATCTAAATGAATACTGTAGACTTAGGTGTCAATTGAAGGAACAGTATAGCCATACCGATAAAAATATAGTGTAAAAGTAAAGACTAGTGTATAAGTGGAGGTATTTTTAAATCAATAAAACTATTTAGAAGCCCTGAAGACAAATAGAAATTAAATTAAATTCACTACAAAACATAATTGATAAATCTTCTTAATTATTATAATGTAGGTTTTATCTCAACTTGCACGACCATAAATGTCACTGCAAGCACAGTCATGTTCAGACTTGCTGACACAGGCAGGTGTGCGCAAGTCATGTTCAGACTTGCTGACACAGGCAGGTGTGCGCAAGTCATGTGCAGACTTGCTGACACAGGCAGGTGTACGCAAGTCATGTGCAGACTTGCTGACACAGGCAGTTTAAATAAAACTCTATATTTTCATTATAAAACTATTACTGATGTTTTGTAGGTATATTTTAAGAATATAAACTTCACTTTGATAACTTTATTGTCAAGCTCTAAAACCAAGCTATTTAAATACATAATAAATAATGTAGTTAAAATAATTAATCATAATATAAAACCTAATAAGTAAATCTTACAATCATTATACTGATAAGATTGTAATAAACCCCTTGAGCACCTAAATTCTCCAATTAACCAAAATATGATCTTTTAATAATAAAAAATCCAGTATATAAAGGTTGATTATTTAAATTTTAAGTTCTAATAAAGGGTATGAATCACTTTAAACCTAAAAACCAAAACAACTTATAATACATATGGAACAAAAAATTATATTTAAATAATAATTAAATAAATAGGCCAATCAACAAACTATAATAGTTAATAATTTTTTAAATATAGGTAAACAAGTCTTAGTAGGCTCAGGTGACAATAACCATCCTAATATTGACCCACCTAAAATAACTAAAAATAATATAAACAACATGATACAAAACTTTTTAAATTTCCATTACTTATTAAATAAAATGAATTAAAAGATAATTCCCTACTTATTAAATAATAAATCAAATGACTCCCATAAATAACTGCTAAACAAGTTTTAAAAAATAATAAGAAAAAACTGAATATTTAAATATCCAAACATCTTACTTCAAGAATCAAATCCTTAGAATGAAACATCACATAAAGCCAAATTAGAAATACATAAACATAAATATCTCAAAGGTATTTGAAATATTAACTTACCTATACAACAAATATCTTGACAATCCTTATTAGTATAAAATTTATACTATTAAGGATTATATTTAATATAAGAACCAGCATGCATACATAATATTGCTTTAAACAAAGCACGAGTTTAAAGGTGAAAGAAAGCTCATTTATCACAACCTATTGACAATATTCTTATAATTAATACCAAATGACTTAAAGAAGATTATTAATTTATCTAATTTAAATAATACTCATAATTAACACCCAAGCTCGATATAATTGTATTCATGAAATCATGCTAAAATGTCATATAGCCAAAGCTATAGTCTTCTATTTAAGAAATATTCGGGCCCCACATTCTACAATTTGCAAAGGGCCCCAAATTGCCTAAGACCGGCCCTGTATGGGAAGAACTATTCAGATCCTTTCTCTGAAGAGACAAAAAAGTTGTAACAGAAGGTCTTACTGAAATATACTTAGATGTTGCTCAGAACTACCCAAATTTAGGTTTAGTTCCTGGTAAAAGTTTGTGTATTTCTGGTTTAGAAAAATCTACAGTTGTGATGAGAAAAAAAGAAACAAATGTGAAATTCTCTCCAGTACATGAGACGGTAGGTAACGTAAATGTTGCATGTGAGGATTTAGGTGTTTCACCTCTTAAAATTCAGAACCTCGCTGCTAAAACAAGACCCTAAGGTATAGGGAAAAAAAGTTGCAAAAGTTACTCCAGCAGGGAAAAAAAAAAGTTCAAGTTTTGATGTTAAAAGTTTGAATGAAGACACCTTTAAAAATGAAGGAACAGATCTGAAGGTTGTTGAGTAGACTATTTTCTTAAGGCCATTCGACCATTAAACTGTTATTGCACTATTTTAATACGTGTATAATTATAATTTGTAAAAAGTGATTTAATTATTTCAAACCATTATAGTTAACGAGTTAAATGGGGTCAAACTTACTATTTTATGCTTTTTAATTGTCATTGTAAAGGTAAAGTAATCCATGTATGGGGCTGAAATTTAGTCTAGCTAGACATGCATATGAAGTGTACACATAGATATATTTATAATATGTTAAATAAATATTTTTTTAATAATAAGCAATTAAATAATGGCAAAATTACATTATTGTTAGTCTTATATAGGTACTTTACTGTTGAGACCCCGATGTTTTGAATGTCGTTATTTAAAATTTGTTTGGTTTGTTAGTCTAACTCTACTCATTAATTTAATGACTGACACCGAATTGATCATTGCAAATCTAAATTTGAACTATTTCATGAAGTGTCTTGTTTTGACTGTACCAAACACTCGGACTAGAGGCAGAGACAGGGTCGGGTTGCCCCGGCCAATGACTTACCTGTCAAGGGCTGGGTTGTGATGTGCTACTTGGTATCTTTGAGAAGACACAAAAGTTGAGTCTATTTTGTTTGTTTTTCCTTCTCATAGTCATTTGTTGCTTGAGACATATTTTACTCCATTAGTTTTGTACTTCAACTCAAAGAGTCAAAGGGACTCCTGTGTTGGTACATTCAAACACGTCTTATTTTCACTCTTATTGTTTATCTAAATATTACAGTTTACTTCAAGAATGTATGACTATGAGTTTCACCTATCTTACTGGTTGTAAATTGAGTACAAAACAGTATATAACAATGCAACAGTGTTGAAAATATATCATATCATATGAGGACTAGAGTTTTTCTAACATAAGACTTTTATAAAATGTTTATTAATGTTGCATGTTTACTTAACAACGCTAAAAAGTAACGCCCATCAAAACCAAGAAAATGAACCAAACGAGCAAAATCTTAGAACTTAAAAAATGAAAGAGTTGAGTGTATTATTGCATGCTAAATAAATATTAACTCCACACTTGATAAGAGATGATATGGAACTAAATAATACATAAAACTTCACCATATAGAGTTTTGGTTTGAATCACGGCTTCTGAAAATAATTACTAATGAGATTTCAAGTGAGCAGGTTACCAGTGGATCGGTACACACACTTGTTGGATAACAAGGCCAATCTACAAGTCATTTATAACCTGCTAATG
This sequence comes from Timema bartmani, assembly GCA_902151455.1. Lineage (NCBI taxonomy): Eukaryota > Metazoa > Arthropoda > Insecta > Phasmatodea > Timematidae > Timema > Timema bartmani. The sequence continues at coordinate 3,042 of CABFWB010002908.1, read as the reverse complement.
TTGAATGTTCCAGGGGTCAGGCTAGCAGTGGTTCATAATATGCTAATGTTGGATGTTCCAGGGGTCAGCAACCAGTGGTTCATAATCTGCTAATGTTGGATGTTTTAGGGGTCAGGCAGGATACCAGTTGTATAGTCTGCTGTATATTGTTCAGAAAAATAGTTTGTGCATCATCCCTAAAAGAAATAGGTTCAAAAGACTGGATGAACATGGCGAAATTCTTTCTTTACATGGGCGGAATAGTGACAATTTAAGAAACTATCAAGCCTGGTGTGAAATTGAATTGTGCCTAACTTAAGGGGGAAAAAATGATGTTACTAACCAGTCGAAGATTAGACAATAGGAGCTCGTACAGATCTTTAATATGTACAAATTGAGCCAATTACATTGATCATACGTTTTGTTGATGTAATAAAACCTGAGCCTGAAGTTCTCATCAGATTTGTATCATTGCAGGAGATTACAGGTGCCTTTGTAGCAGAAACTCTTTTGAAAAACTTAGGTAAATGGGATTACCAATTGAAAACCTGCATGGTCTACTATTCCTCACCTGCTTCGGTACCCGTATGGTCAACTATTCCTCACCTGCTTCGGTACCCGTATGGTCAACTATTCCTCACCTGCTTCGGTGCCCACATGGTCTAAGGCATCACTCTTGCAATGGACTAGAATGCTGATGACAGGGAGATCGAGGTTTGAATCCCAATTGAGTGTGCTGAGGGTGGTTTCCCACTTTCCCTTCATGCAAATGATGGTTAACTTTCTCTAAATTCAACCTTCCTCATCCCTAACTCACTAGTGTAATCATATAGCCTTAACAGGTAGTAAGAAGTGGTGCTAAAATAATATATTTTACTCTGCATTGACTAACAGTTGGCCAATTCTAACCATCCATCATCAGACTTAGGAGAAATTGTTCAGCCAATGAGATACAAGCTTAACAGGTTCATCTGAAACAACTTTCCGAACTGAAGGTAAGGAAGGCCCTAGACGATTGCAGGTTTGACGGATGCTACTGAGATTGCAGAGGAACTAGAGATACTTTGAGACAGAACAAGTTAGAAACAGCAGTTTGAGTATGAGGCTTAAGATCCAAACAACAAATTCAAAGTTTTAGACATGGCAATACAATCAAATAAAGAAACAGTTCAAGGGCTACAACCAAAACATTCCCTATTTAAATTTCTCTGTCATATTTAGTATAAAGAGCAAATACATTAAAGATGTACTTAAGGACTGCAAAAGTTTTGAAAAATCATTAATGCATAGTGGAAATATAGATATTGATGCTGAAGATCTATGTTTCAAACTTATAGCAATAGCTCAAAGACTTCCCAAGTCTATGTTGCCACAAGAGGTACTTAACTTTATTCCACAAAAACAACTCCTAGATGTGTTTCCGTTGCTCCAAATATAATTCTCACAATTCCAGTATCAGTGGCAAGTGGTGAGAGTGGTTTCTCAAACTCATAAAACCTTTCATAGACTGTACAATGTTGACTTGGCAACAATATCAAGTGAACATGTCCAGGCATCACAATTTGATCTGGTTAAATTGATAACAAAACATTGGAAAGAAAAATGCACACAAAGAGAAATTTTGGTGTTCATACAATTGAAACATTTATGAAATACTTTAAACTATGATTGTCTGTTTTTTTGTTTGCTCAAAATAATTTGTGTGCAAAATCTTTGGCTTTTGTATTTACAAAAGATATCAGATTGATTATTATTTATTCTTGCTATTTAAAAGCAATTTAGCAGTTTCTAGTTTTGTTCTTTTATTTTTGTAGACATCTATTTTTAAAATTTAAGCTAGCAATTTTTTGGGGGCGTTGGGGGTGCAAGTAACTCACCTTGCCTAGGGCGCGCCAGCCCTGACTACCTATTACAATAAACTGAGTTTGTTTAGCAAAAGAGTCAATAATTTTGGTTTAGTTATTAGATTAACCTTCTCTAAAAAAATTTTCAGTGCTTCGAGTTGCGTCTATAGCAGTTTTCACATTCATAGAAATGATGAGGTTTAATTAGGGTAATTTTTTTATGAAACTCTGAGGTTGTTTGACTTCATCAGAACTCGAATCTTTTATCTGTAAAATAATGTTACCAGAATCACCAAAACCTGAATAAACGCATTAAACACATTAACTTTTTATTTTATGGTGTAAAAACATAAACAAGTAATTACCACCAATCTTAGGTTATTGAAGGCAATATAGTCCTGATCTCCTGCTAAGCTTGCATCTTATAATGAAATCCTATTCAATAACTGACAAAAAAGCGAGTGTGTGTGTGTGATTGTGTGTGTGTGATTGTGTGTGTGTGTGTGTGTGTGTGTGTGTATATATATATATATATATATATATTTGTTTTCATTAGTTCTTGAAAATTTATATACAGAGATTGGAATCAAACCTGGACTTGGCTCGCCAATATTCTAACACTCAGCTATTCAGGATTCATCCCGTGACTAGGGTCAGTCTTCACTCGTAGTTTAAGGCAGAATCTGTGATAGACGTGTGGCAGCTATTAAATGAGCTATCGTTAATATCTTAGCCACAGGCGACTCGGAAGTGGCTCAATTTTAGACCATGATTTCTACATGTTTGTTAAAACTGTCCCTTAAACTGTTGGACAATGATTTCTATATGTACGTCAGAGACTGTGACAAACTGTTGGACAATGATTTGTATAAGTACGTCAGAGACTGTGACAAACTGTTGGACAATGATTTCTATATATACGTCAGAGACTGTGACAAACTGTTGGACAATGATTTCTACATGTACGTCAGAGACTGTCCACAAACTGTTGGACAATGATTTCTACATGTATGTCAGAGACTGTGACAAACTGTTGGACAATGATTTCTATATGTACGTCAGAGACTGTGACAAACTGTGGGACAATGATTTCTACATGTTTCTTAAAAGTGTCCCTTAAACTGTTGGACAATGATTTCTATATGTACGTCAGAGACTGTGACAAACTGTTGGACAATGTTTCTACATGTACGTCAGAGACTGTGACAAAATGTTGGAC
>CABFWB010002907.1:67613-93402 GCA_902151455.1 Timema bartmani | reverse complement strand
ACCCTGAGCGCGCTTGCACTGTTCCTGCAAACCAGTATCCCTGCTATAGAGACTGCCTTGCCGGCCAGTATACCATTGCTTATATCACCACCACTAGGAGTTTAATATTTACAAAGTTAAATATTCTTGATATTTGACAGGTGAGAGAATAGAGTAAGTGGTCACAGCGTTGCAGGAATACTGTCTATTGTGTGAGGATGACTTCCTTCCGAGAAATAGTTAGAATATTGTACAGTGTGGTGTATATAAATATATGTAAATACATGTTTTCCGACCATTGACCAGGTTAGGAAGTGTTTTGAGTGAAATACACTTAGCTCCTCCCTTAGTGAACAGGATGTGGATGAATTTTAATGAATGGAAAACTAGATTAACAGGAACCGGTAAGGTTTTGTGACCTCAACTGATCCTGGAATCCAATCCCTACCATAATTAACTGAGAATGGGTTCCCTCCCCCCACAATGTGATTTTTCATTTCTCCTTCCATTCCAAATGAATGCTGGTATATTTAATTATAAATCTCCTTAAAAATCTTGGTCCCTTAGAAGAGATACTTAAAGTAGAATATACTATGCGTAGGGGTAGCAAAAATAATGAAATAACAAAAAGGGTAACGAATTTTTTTATATAACTTTCTGTAGTTTATAAGGCTTGCACAGTGACCAACTCAACAGGTGCACTGCTATTATTAAACTTGCCATAATGACGGTTGTGTTATATACTAATTACTAGAAGTTTTACCCGTTCTTCGCACGGTTAAGCCACATCAAAACTATGTTAAATAAGGACGTTCATTATCTGGCTACCAACTATGTTTTATAGTTCCTCCATGTTGTAAAATCCTGAAATAACTATGGCAATTAATAAAAGCTTTGAAACTAAATCTTACCCGAGTGAACTAAAGCCGCGTTTACACGAGGATAGTTGGTAGGCAGGTTCGACTGGCGTCATTTGACTGACCTGACTACAGTGACTGGCTTCGTGTGGACAGCAATGGCTTGATTTTTCTAGCAGGTTGCTAATGGCCTGACCAGGCAGGTCGACTTACCTGAGGAATAGGTTTTGAGCCAGTTGGTCGAGTCAGTGGCTTCCCCCACCACAATTTTTCTCAACCGGCGCAGTGCCTCAAACGGCGCCGTGTAGTTCCAGTGGTCATCAATTGTATCGTATTGGAATTGTAGTGTGCATTTATTTTCAGTCCTGTTTTTTTTTTTTAATTGTTCATGATGACACACACAAAGCGGACTGAGGAAATGACTAAAAATTCATTGACCTCGACAAAGATAGAGATGTTTTGTGGAACTAGTCCCATCTGTTGTATAAGAACAAAAAAGCACGTAACACCAAATTACGTATATTTGTACCTGGAATTAAAATGTAATGTTTTGGTGTAGCCGATGTCAAAAAAAAATAAATCATTATGGTCCCATATAATGAGGAGGTAGTGAAAATAGAAAAAACGGGTTGATGTTTATGTGCCTGTTTTGAAGTGGTTCAACGTAATATTTGCACTCTCACAGGACCTCAAAAACACACGTGGACGGGCCACTGAAAATGTACAAGTCAGTCAAACCTGCCTATAAACTGGCCTCTTTGTAAACGTGGCTCAACGTATGCAATAATTGCCTAAGCACGATCATAAAATAAATTAAACGAAGTAATAGACATTGCTATAAAAAAATTCTGGAAAAAAGAGAAAAACTGTTTACCAAAGAGCGTAAATGAAATAATATAGGGTCTACTCTTTTACAAATACTTATTGAATAAATGAGCACATGGTTTTCCGATGGTCATTCGGTTCATCGAGCTACATTTCAGCAGATGTTGCTTATTTTAATTACTATGTCAATCCTAGATAGGAGCTAGATAGGAGCGGATCCTTCGATTTGTATTTTTGTAACTATAACGCTGATGGACTCTCTTTTAGATAATCTTTGGTTTTAGTTTTAAAATATTTTAAAGATTTTTTGTTGCCTATACAAAATTAAAATTATCTACTATACCGAGAAAGCTTTCTTCTATTAGTTCAGGAATTTTAGGGGCCCCCCAAACCTTCACTCAATTTACGGACCTTTATTTTGAAATTCCAAACTTTCCAAATTGATCCTTTTACCAACTAACCAAATTTAAATTTTCGTCAACGTTGAAATAAAGGCTTTCTAATAATGTTGTAGAGATTTCAAGCTACTCCACCCTACCTCGAACCTTTTCACTTACCACATTCTCAAACTGAAATTTTTAAGATTTATTTGGATATCAAATATGATATTTTACGTGCTGACAAATTTCAATTTTCAACCACACATTGTTGAGCTCTTATATTTCACTGGTTTTCATTTTGAATATCCATTTATAGAGAGAAAATTCGGCTACCTAGGAGGTTGCATGTTGAAATTCAATTTTATATCACACCGATAAATTAAAAATAAATTAGTTTGTATGTTTTTAAGCACCCAATTTTTGAAATTTCCAAAATTGTTTGATTTTTGATTATTTGGGGTGGTCATCCTAACTGCTTTCAAGGATTTAAATTTTCTACTACACTTATAAATATTATTTCTATTAGTTTTTGAAATTATTAGATCTGCTTAAGCCCAGATCTTGATTTTAAGATCAAAGAAAACTTTAATACCTTTTAGTTATCTGCAAAATTTTTAATTTCTACCATACTAAAATGTGTTTTCCTCTTAGTTTTAGAAATGTATTTCCCCTCGCCCATTTCATTGGTCCCTTTCAACTTTAAAAACTTTTTGGGGATTTTGAGGATCTCTACCTTCTCGCCAACCTCAATTCTTTACCACACAAATAACTGGCTAATAACTAATTATAATTTTGGAAATGTCCGTCCATAAGCATTTCCCGGAGCCCTATTTTAAATATAATATATGTTCAGATTATTCTAGTTATTTCTTTACTTTTTCTAAATTATTTTAATTTCCTACTATACTAAAAAGGTGTTTTTTTTCTATTAGCTTTGGAAATTTTAAAGATACTTTCATATTTAAATTCAAGAATATTCAGACCTTTATGGTGGTCTGTATACCCACCTGACAAATTCAATCTCATACCACACTGATAAATAGTTTATTCTTCTAGTTTTGGAAATTTAGAAACCCCTAATTTTACCAGTCCTCACTTATAAAGATAAAATATTTAACACCTATTTTGTTATTTGGATTGATCAGTCTACATTATTGGCAAATTCTTATTTTTAACTCCCCTAAAATATATATTTTTTCTACTTATATACGCCCCAGGTCTCCCTTCTCCTTCAATATATCTTCCAGACTTCCATTTTGAAATTTAAAATGTTCAGACTTTTTATGTTTATTTTGAGCGGTTTTTATGCTAGCTTGCCAAATTTCAGTTCTCTACCACACAGAAAAGTAGTTGTTTATATTAATTTGGAAAATTTTGAGGCCTCCTTCCCCCTCACTTCCATTTCTTCAACTCCCACTCAGACATTTCAAACTTTAAATTATATTTTGTTGTATAGAGGACTCCTTCTACCGGCTTGACAGATTTATTTTTTCTAACACACCTAAACGCTTTCTTTTCTTTTAATACACCTATTAAAATACACCTTTTAATACACTCTATTTCCCTAGATCCCTTTGAGAATTTTTTTTTTCTGATTCTTATAGCTATTTGAAGTGATCCCTTTACCTTCCAAGTTTAATTTTTCTACCACCTTGAGAAGTGGTTGTTTATGTGGGATAAATTTTAAACCTTTTCACCCCCTCTCTCTATTTTTAAAAGTATTACTTCAAATTTCAAATGCTAAGACTTATCAGGTTATGTTATTCTACCTGCCTACTAAATTTAATTTTTTCTACCAAACCTTAAGTGTTTTTCCTGTCCAAACCCCTACTTCATTTACCCCCAATCCTATTTAAAAATGTCAGACTTTTATGAACATTTGGGCCCTTTGCTCACCAAATTTCCATTTTCCTCCACACTGATAAGCAGTTATTTCTGTTGGTTTTGGAAATTTTGAACACCCTACCACTCTTTTTTATAGCTCACTATTAGAAATGTCATATTTCTAGATTTATTTGGCTATCTAGAATTGTCTCTCTACCTTTATGCTAAATTCTAATTTTCTGTCTCATCTAATAGGTTTTTCCTTAATTATAGGCTCCCCCTCCCTACACATTATTAGATTCCCATTTTGAAATGACCCATTTTTAGATTTTTCTGGTTATATGAGGCAATCCCTCTAACGGGTTGCCAAATTTCAGCTCAGTGTCATTTTCAATTTATACATATATTCTATTTATAAGGAAATAACATGTAAAAAATTGGTCCAGTTTAAAGAACAATTTAGAAATAAAAACATTTAACTTTGACATTTTCCTCTTTTTTTCAAGACCAAAATGTTTTATTTCAATACCATATTATATCTACTGTACGTGCATGCTCGGGTTTAAAATCTCTTTTTGCTATGTTTGTAAACAAATAAATGTGAAAATATAATTATCTCATCTGATGAAGTTATCCTTCAACATATTTTGGTTACCTATTTTAGTTGGCAAACAGTGGAGGTGGCAGTTTAGAGTACACGAGAAAGACCAGTGTTTTTTTTGTTTGATTTTTTACTTTTTATAACAAAACATGTTATTGGACTAAAATAAATAAAATATTGCTCCAGTATAAACATAGTGTTTAATTTTCCTTACGTAGTGATATCAACAGTTGTATATCTGTAATGACCATAGGGGCACTAGATAAGAAACTTTTTAAATGAAGAGAAATTAAATTAAATTCCAGGATAACCTTGACAAATATTCAAGAACTGTTGATATCACCATGTAAAAAAAATTAAACTCTCTGTACTGGAGAATAATTTGATTTCCTTTGAACAAAAATATGTTTTGATATAAAAAAACAGCAAAAATATTGCCCTTAGCTCGCGTTCCCTACATCCCCGCCTTAAACTTACTAGCCACAAATGTATTTTTTAAATGTCTGGATCCATATATATATATATATATATAACTCCATGAGGGACAGCTTAAGTTAACATAGTAGTAAATATAGTTGGGGCCAGTTTCATAGTCAGACTACTTAGTTACGCCACAACTAAAACTAAATATAAGGCGACACCTACCTAAGCTCGAAACAGGAAACTTGTCCTTTAGAGTCTCGATAGTTCTTGAACGAGACCAGGCCTACTTCAAACTATCGAATAAAATAGCCAGAATTTTTTTTTTCACTATGTGTTTTGTAAGTATTTTATTCTTGAATTTTACCTCTTTAATTTCCGCTTCAACAAAATCTTCCCATAAAGGAACACACGAACTTTCTAGCTCTATTGTTTAAAAATGGAGATATTTACTCAAAATTCGTAATACAGTATAACACACACTAGCAAACCCGAGAACAAATTGCGCTATACATACGTATAACATTTTTTTGACTCACGGCTTTAAATTTTATTTTTAAAGAATTAACGTCTTCATTTGTATATTTGGACCAATAAAAAATATCGATATTGGGTCGCCAAAGGTCAACAATTCGTATTAAAATGTTGACTTCCAATTAGAATTTTTGGCATTGTATCAGGGGATGCACATCTTATGGTTATCGCATTGTAATTAAATTTCTCTTTTATATATTTTGACCAATAAAATAGGTAATTGACTATTAAGTCTAAAATGAAAGAGATATATCATTGATGTATCAGGGGCGGATCCATGGGGAGTCACCAAGAAATTAAACCAATTAAATAAATTTTAAAGTCATTACTAATTTTATTGTCACGTAATACTATTTCACCAACCAGATTTAAATTTTTAAATTATTATTGGTAATATTAAATGATTAATATACAGTAATTATTATAAACACTTAAGACAATCACATTAAGTATTAAAATGGTGAAAATAGGAATTAATGAAATTACCCAAATTTAAGTTGTGCACCTCTCACATTGTTGCACGAACCTTATTTAGATTTCAAATTTATTTTTAAATAACTTGCTTTAAATACAATCTTTGAATAATACCACAAACAAAACGCATTAGTATGGCTTAGTGTTAAAATTTCGAGTTAAAATGAGAAATAACTAGCTATACTATAGAGTGGAATTAAAGTTCAATTGTTCGAAATCTGAATAATTCCATCTATTTTGTCTAATTGATTGAATAGCTACAAAACTATTTATATAGTAATTGTTATTATGTTTAAACTTATTTCTCATTTAATAATCACTATTGATATTCTTTCTTGTTATTTGCTTTTAATAAATGTCAATACTTATCGCAAATTTCGAGTTATATACACCCTTCATTTAAGGATTATTCTAAAGTTTAGATTACATTGAAAAATTACTTAATCCGCCCCCCCCCCCACCCCCCGAAAATCCTGGATCCACCTCTGTGCTGTACAAATATTTCCCCTAAGAGGTTTAGAGAAAAACAACATCAACTTCTTAAGAGATTTATTTGATTATTCTATGGAATTAGAGAATCATTGCCTTTAAACGTAGCTCTTCACAACTAAAGCTCACAAAATTGTATTAATATTTTTGCTAATATCTCAGAAACTATTGATTTTATAAATATATATTTCAAATAAAAGTTTTTAATTTTTTATAGTACTAAAATTTTACAATGATAAGTTATTTATTATCTCAAATAGTTAAGGAGATGGAAATTACCTCTTCTGTAAATACCCTAAAAGTTATTTTCATGGGAAAAGAAAATATCCATTTTGTTTATAATCTTGATCAATGCATAGATACGAATTTTAATCAAAATCGTTATAATCGATTTTGAGAAAATATAATTTTTCTCTTTTCACTGCTCTTAATTTTAGGATTATACAGACACACAGGTCATTGCAAAAACCACTTTTTAGGGTTCGGTGGGCCATGAGACATCGACATCCATCAACATTTCAGGTAAGATTTTTTTACAGTAGGTTTTTTTTATTGTTCATAAAGTTAATATTTATATATTTTCGTATAACTTGAAAGTTATTGGTTTTATAAAGATATGTTTCAAATAAGAGATTTGTATTATAAATAGACCTACATATTTGCAACGATAAGTAATTTCATATCTCAAATATTTTCGAAAATATGATAAAAAAAACGCATCAGGACGGAACCCTTAAAGTCATTTTGCCGAAATATTGAAAGTAGCCATTTTGTTTAGAATATTTACAATTGTCTAGAAATGAAATTCAATCAAAATCGTTACAAAGCCGATTTTGAGAAAATATATTTTTTCTTTTTGCCCTTCAGTAAATTACCCTTAATTTTAAGGTTAGATATCCAATTCCAAAAACCCTACGTAGTAACCCTATGAAAATCTTAGATACCAAGTTTTAGCCCGATCAGTAAAATAGTTTAGGCTCTAGCTGGAGGTACAGACAGACGGAAATTCAAAAACAACTTTTTTTGATTCGGGGGGTCATGAAACGTCGACACTCATCAAAATCTAGAGTTCGATTTTTTTGACGATCACAATATTTCCTCTCCCTGTTAGATAGCGAGAAAGTAAAAAAGTCGAATCTTTACATGTGTAAGAGCATAATTATTTGAAGATTTATTCTGGCAAGGGGTTAACCTACGCTTATACATTTCCTTGGAAGTCAAGAGTGTTGGGTTGCCATCCTGCCGAGCAGAGCATATATCTTATGGAGGAGATACGGTTTAATCAGTCCGCGTTGGGCGTCGATTATGAAGATATGCGATTTGTTTCGCCTCGCGATTGGGCGCCAATTATGAAGATACGGATGATATTGTGAGATAATTGGTATTTAGAACCCCGTGATCGAGCGCCAATTATTACGATACGGAATTATTATGCTCCACGCTTGCTTGGGGCACCGGTTAAAGTGATACCGTTTAACTAGCCGATAATTGCCCCGTGATCGAGCACTAATTAAAGTGGTACAGTACCAATCTGATTACTTCTAAGTTTTATTTTAGTTGAATAAATATGACTTTTAATGTTGCACACGATTTATTAAAGTGATTTTATCTTCGGCACTGAAGATATAATTTTATGATACAATTTAGTTGAAATACAGGTTATTTCTCTGTAACATTACACGTTCCGTGTTTTGAGTACCGTGCTGTGTAGATTTATGTGACTACTCTCTATTTCCTACTGGCACTGTTTTAACGAGCCGCGTGATGAATCGACTTATGGATTCATACGCACAAACAGCTTATATATGACTTACCCTTTGCCCCTTGGACCTCTCGTGACCAGTGTCAAAACCAACTAATTGAAAGAGTCCTGGCGACAGGTGTCGTGAAGCTTCCTATTGGGTATAGGGAGCTAGTGGCACTCGCTTTTTTGGTAAACACAACGGAGTTAAATTTTGAAAGAAAAAATAAGTTTTAATAGTGCAATCCTTCGACATTATTTCTGAAAAGCGCGTGATTCTCCATGGATGAAGTCTTTAAAGGATATTTTATATACAGTAATTTAAAGAAAAATGCACTTCATCCATGACTTTTTAAATATATGAGAGGGGTCCAAAACAGCATCGTTACAATCTCATATAGATTGCATCCTGTTGACGAGCGAGCACGATGCGACCGATGGACTTTCTGGCTTGTTGGACACCTCGAGATCAGCAAGTTTAAGACTAATAATACCTTGTTTAGTGATTGGTTGATTAAAAAGTAGGGGTGGAACTTTACCCCAGTTGAAGAGAAGCCATGCTTGGGGCATGAGAGTCGTCCTCTAGCAACCTCTGACTTAGACACGGAGGGAAGAAAGTGTGATCTGGTGGTTCCCCCACCGGAGGATCGATCGTGGGTCCATAGGAAGTTTTGCGAGTCCCGTTATCGTGCATGCTCCCTCATCAAGGGAGATCTACCCGTTTACCTATGTAGCAGTTTAGTCATCTGAATCGATTAATAAATAAATATTATTAGACTAACACTCGAGTCTCACTCCCCACGAACCACCCATTCTAACCCCTACCACTCGGGGTTCATCCCAACCATGTAAGTCCCTACGGTGCCGAGGTAGTGTTGTAGTTAGGGTTGGCTACCGGACACCCAAATAAAATGGGGACATTATACATGCAACATTCTTCAGAGTCAACATTATCATTCAAATCAGTGCCATGAAAAATAATGTGTGCGTGCGTGTGTATACCCTGTCTATGATAGGACCTTTCTTCTACCAAAATCCTATTAGGTATATAGTAGAATTCTGACAGGGAAAAAATTTCTTTTAAGACATTCCTTCCTAAAGGGTGTATATACTCGTATATCCTCATTCTACACAGCAGTAAATGAAACACCTGTTTGAATATATCTGGAATAGGTCGTACATTCCCGCTGCAATTGTGAGTCATGCGACCATATCGTTCTCACTAACAACAGGTGTCTCATGCCTACAGGCCACGCTCCTAATTCCTATGCAACTTGTTGTACATGCATGCTTGCACAACTTTACTCTCCTAGCGCTGTTCGTCGAAACTTTGAACACACTTAATTGGTATTAGCTTACTTACTATATATGTTTAGAAAGCGTTATTTATGAGTAAAAGATTATGAAATGCAAACTAATTGATTTAGTTAAAAAAAAGTATCAAGAGTTGAGTTTTCAAAGCAACTATCACAAGATCATTTCAGATAAGTTAGGAAAAGATGTAAACCTATTTGAAATAATCTTGTGATAGTTATTTTAAAAACTCTACCCTTGATGCTTTTTTAAAAATTAAATCGATTAGTTTGCATTTAATAGCCTTTTACTCATAAATAAACACTTTCTAAACATTTATGTGTAGTAATATTTGCTATACCTCAGTTTTAGCTTATGTGGTGCTGACTGACAGCTCACAGCTGACTTCTGACGGCTTTGAAAAGCTACCAGACCAAATTATGTATCCCTACGCCGAACCATATGATCTGCAAAAAACATGTCTTAAGCAGTTGTCACTTCTTACAGTCAACATTTAGGTATATACCTAAATGTTGACTGTCAGAAGTCAGCTGTGAACTGTCAGTCAGCACCACATAAGCTAAAACTGAGGTTTATGTGTGATTTATTATAGTATTTAAGCAGCTCATTGGTTTTCTATATAGACATTAAAGTTAATATAAGTAAAGAATAAAATAATAATAAAATTCAAAAGGAATAGAATAGGAATCTGGTTGGTCAATCATTATCGTTAATATTTATCAGCCTTTTTTGCTCTCATCTTACACCAAAATATAAATCCGTAAAGGAATTAAGAAGTATACCGAAAAGCTTTTAATATTAATGAGTTAAAGAAAACTGTCTATTACGAAATGAATGACCAGCCACAAATAAAATTTAAATAATTTTAACACGCCCACTGTACGTCCATAAGACTTATCACATTATTTGCAACATATATTTTGATATTTTAAAATATATACATTATAGAAGCACAGTGATATAAAATAATTGTAGTTATTAATTTTCTTACCTTACAGTAGTAAATTTATTTGAAGACAACATTAAGAATATATTGCTTACTATTTGTAAACATAAACAGAAAATTTACTTTGCTTAAAACAACAAAGTTAAATGATTTAGGGTACTTAGGCCATACAGGTCGACAAATATTTTATTAAATTTGGGCATTAGCACAAATTAATATTCTTTAAGATGTATTAGTTTTTTTTTAGGTTTCAGATACAAATAATATATATTTAAATGTTGGAGAGAATCGTTGATAATATATTCATTGTTTTAAAATCGTTCTAGGACAGAGTCAAACCACTTTGTGGGTTTGAATCACACACTAATAGGAAACAAGTCTAAGAGAAAAGTTTAAAATCACATAAAGGAAAAAGAAATAGTGCCCCAAACATTTTGTTATGGACACGAAATATATGTATTCAAACTAAAAGACAGCCACAAAATTAATAACTCATGCTATAAACACACGGACAAATATCATAGTATTTTTTGTTGTATAAATGGTTTTCCACTTTCCCTCCATGCAGGTACCCTTCCTAACACACTGGCGTAATTAGTACATAAATTATGTTTGTAGCCCGAAAGGGTGGTAGGACGCAGCGCTAAGAAAATATAAAACATATAGAAACACATACATTATTATTATTATATTTTTATTTTCAAACACGTCAAGTTTCCCTTGGTAAAAGTTATATTGTATGGCACAATACCAAGTCTCCATCATACAATGTCATTAAATTATTTAGGTCACTACATCATTGTTTTAATGTAAATCTCCATTGATTGGCGGAAAATATATATTGTACTGGTATACTTGGACATAAATTTTAAAGGGATATTGATTTATTTTATAATAGTCATCAGTTAACAATTTTCCAATCAAACGTAAGTGTATGGTGATTGTTTTTTATTCCAAAGTCTGTAAAAACCTTGTATTCTTCGTTCACCCTGAAATATATCAAGCAAATATTTAATGGTTCCACTATGGAGTAGGGGGCTATGTTGTAACCCGTCAAAGTAAAACTGCTACCTTTCAGGATAAATGAAGTGCACAGAGCCCCCCCCACAATGTTTTTTTTTACAAACCAATATTGATATCGCAAATCAAAAATACTTTTGCCCAAAATAATTTGTAATAAATAAAATGATAGAATAGTAGGAAAATAATAGTGCACAAATAGAGGTAAAAAACACACTAACATATATTTACACACACTTCAATATTTGATGATTTTGTAGCATATACCTTAGGAAGTAGTAGTAGTAGTAGTAGTAGTAGTAGTAGTAGTAGTAGTAGTAACTACTGAGGAAGATGCTATAATAGCATCAAAATATTGAAGTATGTGTAAATATGTGTTAGTGTTTTTACTTTTAATAGTGCTCTATTATTTCTTACTATTATATAATTTTATTACAAATTGTTTTCGTTCTATACACTTTATTTCATACATAACATTTCACCCTAAATAGTATTAAAATATTAAATTATTGATTGGCTATTGGTGAGTAAATAACTTCGAACCTAAATAAAAAATACCGATTTAACATAAATGAATTCTACAAAAAATACTTTTTAAAAAGTTACACCTCTTATATTGTTAAAATTATTATTTTAGCGAAGCGTTTATAGCAAGTCATTAATTATGTGGGTACTAAAATACAATAATTAATTACTATAACACACTATTTTTTACATTAGGTTTGCTTAATGAACTTCAAAAGAAAGGCACTCATTACTGCCACGCCAAAGGGAATAATCTATTTAATGTATCAATAAATTTAAGCATGTAAAACATACTATCGTCAAAATGTATAATTTCTGTATTTTTTTCCTCTTTTATGATTTTATAACATTATATTGAATTCATGAGAGTGCCACACTATTATTTCATTAGCATAAAAAACCAGTTATAAAAAATCCGATAAAAATAAAAACTAAACAACATATTTATAATAATTACAAACCACAAAATACTACAAATTAAAATTGTTACCTTTCAAAATTTGATGACTTAAGAAAATATCACAGAAATCTATAATGGCATAGTAATAATATTGTATATCTAAATTGTTTGAATCTCATAAGAAACTACTCAAAAAGATATACAATCTGATTCTCGTGCACGTATGACCTTAGATTAAGGTGGAATGATGATATTAAGGGAGGGAGGGGTGAGTTTAAGGGAGATGAGACAATGTCAGTTTTTTTTTTGCAGTATTTATTAATAACAAAACTTTTTTTGGCCAAAATAAATAAAATATTGCTTCAGTACAAAGATAAGAGTTTAATTTTCTTCATATGGCAAACAACAATTCTTGAAAATCTGTCAAGGGTGTCCTGGAATTTGGTGAAAACCTTTTCATTTAAAAAGTTTGTCATCTAATGCCACTATGCTCATGGCAGGTATTCAACAACTGTTGATATCACCACATGAAGAAAATTAGACTATGTTTGTACTAAACCAATATTTTATTTATTTTTACAAAAAAAAAGTTTTGATATAAAAACTGCAAAAACACTGGATTTTCTCACGTTCCTTTATGCATCGCCTTAAGGGGGCCGCCTACCACAGCACCAAGATGCGTGCGCAGACGTCTAGAGGTCCCGAATTATTTATGAAGGTGTTTGTTACTCCAAAATATGGTTCACGCATAAATAGAGGGAGGTGGTATTAACATGTCCATTTAGGAATAAAAGCCTTAAATTTAATGTTTACTAAAGAAATGTATGAAAGGTAAAAGTATCTCATTCTAAACGACATTTCACGTGAAGAGCCGTGGTTCTGAGATCAAAATAAATATTTAGAAACATAGATATAGCTTTCCTCAAACAAAATCAAATTTTAATAGGGTCACATAAGATATTTCTAAGATAATTGAGGACTTTCTCGGCGGTTTTTAAGCTTCTGAGCTACAATTCCCATACGAAAAACAGTAGTGTGAGGACTTGTGCCTACAAGTAGGCGGCGCTCTTAGAAAAAAAAATTACGTAGATACAACTGTAAATATGATGATAAATTACTGTTACAATCAGATATAGTAATTTTGTTTAGTATTGATTAAATCGCACCCAAAATTAGTAATTGTACACGGTCAAATATTGTGTTAATTCAAATTAATTTTATTTACACAATATATTAGGTAAGATCACGTTTACCTACCTATTTCAAAATAACTACAAGTGTATGTTCGTTTTATTAAGGGGGGGAAAAAACCCCCACCACACTGTTAAGTCACAGGCATGGAAAAATTGAAAGAACACCTTCGATCAAATAATGAATGATCTTCGATAGTATCGCATCTTGAAATGAATAAACCACTTGAACAATTACCATTATTTCTTGCAATATAATCGATATTGTCTGTTAAACAAATCACATCCAAACTTCCCCGAGCATCATTATTACCATCACTGCCGAACTCGGGTGGACGAATGAATACATTTTATTGTATAAACCCCTAATGGTGAATTATTTTGAAGAGGAAAAAAGGGGGAAGGGGGGGGCAGAACAAAAATTGTGACACCTTAATTTTTGCAAGGCTACGAAGGCTGTACAGAAAATTTCGAAAAATCTGTTTCTAAACTGCAGACGGCCACCGACACTCTTCAAGAGAGCTCGCTTGAAAATATACATATATATATAAATAAAATAAATATATAAAATATGCTATATAATATAAAAAGATATTATATAATATATTTGATATATAGAATATGTATTCATAATTAATGGTTTATTAAAATTACGTCTACTACCTGGTCAATTATACATCCTATCTAGCCGGTGAAAATTGCTAACATTTCTGAGATTTGTATAATTTTTTTTAAAAGTAATAATTTGCTGTAAGGTATCGGTGTTCCACAAAAAATCCTCTTATGGTATATTACCCACTGGCCGAAGTTCCCCCATTTATGATCTGAACTAACAATTTAAACTGACTAATTAGTCATATAAACATTTGATTAAGTCGTAGCTTGATTCACACGTTAGCTTTAAATTCACGTAGCGACTTTGTGTGACACTGCTGTCCAGGGTTACAGTTCTATCAAACCAATGAAGGCATCAGTGACAAACTGGGCCCAATAATCGGTGATACCCACGCCACGGGTGCTCAGCGTCGACCACGTCTCAAGAGGATCAATCGAAAATGTCAATGTCCTTGAAGACATTTTCGCACGGTGTTCGCTACACCATCTGGTACTTGTCCGAGCCAAGGTACTTGTCCGAGGCGGTATACTTGTCCGGAGTGATGTACTTGTCTGAAGCGGCGTACTTGTCCGGGGTGATATACTTGTCGGGAGTGATGTACTTGTCCGGAGTGATCTGGTAGTCGAGGCTGCAGTCGGGGTGCCTGGACGCGTTGAAGCCCTGGTGATGACCGCTCATGCTCATTCCCGAGTAGCTCGCCGCCATCTGATGGTTGAACCCATGGTGTGCGGCTGCCATCACGTGGTTGTGTGACGAGTAGTGGTGAGCCGCCGCCGCCACCGCCCCCCCAGCTGCCCCAGACATCTGGTGGTGAGACACGGGAGGTGGGAAATAAGAGTCCATCCCCATGTTGGAGTAATATGAGCTGTAGTTCTGCGTGTAGCAGTTGGCGGCGGCGGCGCTAGAGGCAGGCGTCCCACCCCAGCAGAAGCCATTGTACGAGGTTGACGAGGTGGAGCTGTCATGCTGGTATCCACCCCCAGTGCCACTCCCAGGCGTAATCGGCGGACTCGGGGTGGTTATGACAGAAGAAGGAGCACTGCTGCCGCCCCCTCCTAAAGGCGTCGTGGCGCCCCTTTGTTGCGAAGCCTGCTGCTGTTGCTGCTGGAAGGTGGATACAGATGCCACTCCCGGGGACGGTTCTTTCTTAAGGATGATGTTGAGCGGGGGTGAGACGCTGTTGCTGCCGACGCTGGAAGGTGCTGGGGGCGGTACGCTGACGGGAGGCGACGACGTTTTGATCACCTTCACCTTACTGGCGCCCCCGGACGTCCTGGGGCTTTTGGTCGTCGAGCCACTGCCAGCCATGTTGTGTTGGTTCTGCTGTTGTTGCTGCTGTAGTTGCTGCCGACACTTCGCTCGCCGGTTCTTGAACCACACCTAGAACAAACAAGATGACGTAATGTTGGGGTTAAATGGAGCTAGTTCCTAATGGATAAGACTGGTTTAAATCATTATGTGGTTTAGAATTAAGAAATATTTGGTCTAGACGCCAACAAATCATACTAAATCTAAACATATCATACCAAAATAATATTTAATCGATAAAGATATCAGTGATGTCTGGTAACCTAAAATGTCCGGGGCTAGCTAAAATAGTATATATATCTCCGCCATCGGCAATCTAGTTTTGTGCGAGAGTGACGCCTTAGACAATGTGGCCACCAAAGCGGATCTAACTAAAATAATAGCTCATGCTGGTTTCATGTGCATTAGTCTAAGGCGTCGGTCTCACAATATACTAAATTGTGAGGAGGGGTGAGTGCGTCGAGGTTCAGGTGTGTGTGTGTGTGTGTGATTGAGGAACATGTGATTTATAACTGTGCTTTTCCCATCCTCTCTTCAGAGTGACGCTGCTGCTTCATTAAAAAAACCACACTCCTTATCCTTGTCCCTTGGACAAGACTGTTAGATAAATTCGTGTTTATAAAATAAATACGATGTCCAAACAAACAAAAAATGATGAAATTACATTTTATATCATGCATCCAACTGCGTCCTAGCATTCACCTTGCCAAACGAGCTAGCTTTCATAGACGTGCAAATTTACATTTATTCACGTCAGGAAAATGTTTAGGTCCTCGATATTTTGCTGAATCCAAGTTTCATCATCACCGGACACGATTCAATTGAAACTAAATCGTGATTTTTTTACTCTGACAAGAAGACTAAGTCATATTAAAAAAAATCTAGACTTAGTTTCGTGTGTCTGAGTATTATAAATTCAATGGGTGTTCTAACGAGTAATTAACCTTATTCATCTTTGAAAATCTAATTTTTAGTTACCAAATACAAAATAGAAAAATAAAAAATTAAACTATTAGCGTCAATAAAACAAAACTCAAATACAACTATCACTAACTAATTGGATAAGCTCCCGAACAAATTTGGCCTCGAAGGAAACTTTTTTTAAAAAATATTATTATTCCTGCAGTCATAATCTACTCCTCTATAAGTGTTTCACAAACTCTACCCAGTGGCGGACCACTTTATAAGCGTTATATGAATGTGCAAAATACCAACTATTTTCCTGTCCCCTTGCCAAAGCCGGAAGTTATAATGCATGTGTTGGTGACCTGGCGGTCTAGGGGTAAGGTGTCAGACTTCTGTGCTGAGGATCATGGTAATAATAATAATAATAATAATAATAATAATAATAATAATAATAATAATATAATGCATGTGCTTAGCAAGCAGTAAAAACCGAGTTTTTAATTTAAGTTGTTTCTATACAAATTTAACAATATGTAATACTTCTTATGATACGGAGTGTTGATGAATTAGCGGACCTAGCCTGCCAATATTGTACTCTTTAGCTCTTTAACGTAATTTTCCCATCCAAGGTTACGTCTACGGACCACAGTTTTTATTTTAGCACCGCGTCCCACTACCCGTTCGGGTTATAAGCTTATGTACTAATTACGCCAATGGTTTAGGGATTAGGGAAGTTGTATTTATGGGAAGTGTACCTGCATTTGCATGGAGGAAGAGTGGAAAACCATTTTAGAAAAACTACCCTCAGTACACCCGACCTATATTCGAACCTCGATCTCCCCGTCATCAGCAATTTAGCCTATTGCAAGAGTAGCACATTAGACCACGCAGCCACCGAAGCGGATGACCACAGATTAGAGCCACTGCTCTATAACTTCGCGACCACCGGAAACTAGTCCTATTACTGGGTTTTCGCCCAACTTTGCCAATAGAAAGAATCTAATCTTTGGTGCGCCTATTCCTCCAAATGCTGCTTGTCTTCGCTTGACGACGGAACAGAGCTAGGGCCGTACATACAGGGCTATTCAATGTGACAAGTATTTCCAAACAGTGAACTTGGTGACGGCAAACGACGGCCGGCGCTACAAGACAAAGTTAGCGCTGTATGCCCCTTACGGGTAGGCAAATTAGCAATCTCCATCACATTGCAAGTGGAGTGTGGCGTAAATTATGATTTGTAACAAGCATTGAATTACCCGACAACAGGAATAAAGAAATAGCTTATTCTTTCAAAGATACGATTGTTGGCCCTGACAAGGGCTGATGTTGAAAGCGCAGTGCCTCTTGATTTGCGCGGAGTGCTGGATGTGTTGCCTACCCCCTAGGTGAATATAGCGCAAACTTTGACGTCTCGTAGCACCACCATTTGGCATCGTCAACCCAAAGTTCATTAAATTGAAATATTTGTCTGGTCACCCCCTACAACCGGTATCATGTTTCATCCTGAGATCTGAATAACCTGCATAGTCGAGATTCAAAAGTCAAACGAACCCCCATTCGACCTGAACTGTTAATTTTTTATTAATTTTATTTTTAGCAGCCGGTCTTACTATCCGTTTGGCTTATACATTTATATAATAACTACGCTAATGGGTTAGGGTCGAGGAAGGTTGAATTTAGAGGAAGTGTACCCACATTTTCGTGGTGAGTGGGAGACCATTTTGGTAAAAACACCCTCGGTACACCAGACTGGGACCAAACTCGTATCTCCCCATCATCGGAAATATAGTCTATTGCGAAAGTGACGCCTTAGACAATGCGGCCACGAAAGCAGGTGGTTAGTTATTTGTATATTGGAGATTGGATGATTTAAATAAAGTAGCCTATAATAAATAAAAGGCAACTTTAGTTGATTGGTTTCAGCTTTATCGAAATATTAAAGAATCCATAAAATATATGTACATTTATTAAATCTTTATTTAAATTAAATCTCAAACAAATGATTAGTTTTAATATCGTCATTACTTTGTCCAAGTTCAGAACCAGAATCATAAAATCAAGAACTCCAATGTCAAAATAATTTGCCCCTCTATGCTCCCACTCCCCACTTCACATGTAGTAACTTTGCCCACCTCTAAATGAATTTTACTCTCCTCTGATATTCTCGAAGATGATAATAATAAAATCAAATCAAGCTCCAAATAGTTTCTAGAGGCATCAAGGTTTCAAAATAGTTCTAGGGAAGGACCACGCCAAATTGCCACTAGCTACAGGCATGCAATTTAAAAAAATAATGCGAAAGTAATACTATTTAAAATAGCTTATAAAAGCATTTAATTTTCAAAAATATTTCAAGTTGGGACCACTCTAAGTAGTTTTTAAGGGAATCCAAATTCCAAAACCATTATGGGAGAGGACCACTTAAAATTGTTTTTCATAGGAATATAATTTATTTAAATTTCAAGTGAAGATTTCTTTAAATAGATTTTAGAGAAATATAATAATTTAAAAAATCAGACAAGGATCGCTCCAAATAGCTTCAAGGGGCATTCAATTCATTCGAATGCAGGTTAATCTATCTATATGTAACTAAGACCTGTTGTCATTCGAAAGAGCTTCAAAGTCTAGTCTGTTATGTGTTTTTACCTAAATTGTCTACCACCCTCCTTTCATACAAATGTGGGTACACTTGATCTAAATTCTACCATCCTTAATTCATTAGTGCAAATATACGGCTAATTCGAACAATTAGTAAGGCTTGGAGCAAGTTTTTTTTTTTAGCATCGCGTCTTACCACCCGTTCGGGTTATAACTTTATATACTTATTACGCTAATGGTTTCAGGGATGAGAAAGGTTATATTTATATTAAGTATAACCACATTTGCGTGAAGGGAGAGTGGAAAGCCATAGCAATAAATTGACAAACGGTTGTGTTAGCTGTCCGAACGATGTGAATGCCCAATATTGGGTATGTAATGTATTCTAACAGCTGCTACAATCAAAACAAAAATATATTAAAATAGTTGATCACATCAGTTCCACCCCAAAGTCGCCTGTCAGCGATGACATATTCCCCGACGCTACCAAAACACCGCTGAATAATAAACACTGCGCACGCTGTAACTTCACACTATTGTGTTATTACGAGGGAGAAAATATATATATATAGCCAACAATCCCCCACCCTCTTCCTCAAATGCAACAATAGGACGACCTTTTTATCAATTCATTGCGAAAATTGAAACTCAATTTTCTTGGCCACTCGCTTCACCAAATTCACTCCCTTGTAGCCCCTCCCTTTCACTTTAGCCAGTTTTCTGTAGGCTCCCCTGATTTCCTCTTTCTTTCCTTTCCCTATTTTTTTTTTACATCCAAAAAACTTCCCCCTAGCGTTTTTCATGGATGAAGCCATTTTAAACAGTTGATGTGATTTCATTATTCCATTCAAAGCTTTTCCCCTCTTCTCTGAATCCCTCCCCTCCTCCACTTTTTCTCTCTCCTGCTACCGTACCAATTCCTCATTCTCTTAAATCCATTTTTGTGCTTCGTGAACACCCACCTTCACCCCATTCAAATATATATAGATGTATATCCCTCCCCCTTTCTGCTCTAATACAAGAGGACTGCAAACATTGGCCTAGTCATTTACACCCCTGTTACTACACTGTATCTTCTATGGACCATTCTCTTCCCACTTTTTTATATCTCCCCAACCCTGCGTCCCATCATCTTTTATTCTCAGAGGACTAATCCTCCGTGCACAGAGTTTGGCTAATGGAAAACAGGAAAGCAGTAAGGGAGGAAAGGCCAGAAGAAGAAGAACACAAGCTACTGTGGCGACATCGTGCGGTACGTAGCGGAAACAACAATGGTTAGAGGTCGCTGCATACTGCATCAACAATGCCTAGTTCCCCGTGGGGGATTGCTCGCTCTGTGTGTGTGTGCGCCTAAGAGTGTGGGGGTGGATAGAAGTTACCCTCTAAAAAATAGGAAAGGCGGAAACCCTCACCTCCCGCGGCTAGATTTATAAAAAATAAATAAAGAAAATGAGTTGATACAAAAAAAGTTCCTTCGTCATAAAAGTTTTAGTATTTGTGTTGAAAAATAAGTCCTTTCTTTTCCCTCCTCCTTGTTATAAGCATCCAGCCGAGCTTTTGCGAGACAGTAAAGGCCACAGGTAATATGATACGGCTTAGACAGATATAATATTACATGTGCAGTTGATATAACTTCTATTATTTGGGCCTTTTGGATGCATTTTTATAAGAATATCTAATGGTTGGCGCACATCTTGTGCTTCCAAGAAAGGTATGGGTAGGGAAAAAAGTGACTAAAAGACTAAAAACATTGGTTGAAATTTGAAAGTCACTAATATTAACCTATGTTGAAATAATTATTTTCCTAGTAATATTATATTATCAATTAAAAGTGTTAGTAAACGCTTCTAATAATACTTCCCTAAGGATTACTGCATAGTTTTTTTTGTAAATTAATATAAGAACAAAAAATATTATTCAAACTATTATGTTTTTTGTTTCAGGGCTGTGGGAACAAGAGATATTACAGTGTATGAAATAATAAATTAAAAATGATTATATTCACACTTGTATCTTCTTATAACTGGCCAATCAAATAAATATATGTTTTTTTGTAACTTGGAGTAAGCCATACAAAAATCTAGTTTCAAAATAAAACTTGTTTTATTGTGTAAATAGATGAGCATAAACACAACCCAAGACCGTTTGTGTGACATCATCAACGGCTTTCGTTTAGTCTGGTTCGAAATCTTAATTTGTGGAGAGAATGCAGCCTTTTAGAAGCTCTCGTTTATAAGGCATTTTTAAGCGAATCAAAAACAACGCTTGTATCCAAATGGATATTTTAGTAATTTTGTGTTTCAATAATGTAAAAACAGTTAAAAGAAAAACATAATTAAAAACAAATTGTTGAGATTTGATTGCAAAAAGTGACAATAACTAAAAATGTGGTCGTTCAGATCAAATAGCCTATGGTTTGACGAATGTATAGGCCTACATGAGAGTAGATGTGGTAACTTTAGCTAGCTGTCCTCACCACGCCAATCGAGGATCGAATATAGTTTCCATTTAAATTAGACATAATACAATATATAATTATATTTTTTATATTCGTGTTACTGGGCACTGGGCAGTGTTAGTAAGTTAGGCGTATGAAATGTAGTTATAAAGAAATCGTGATAATCATACTCTCTGATGTTTTGATTGTAAAAATTTGGCATTCCGATATGTACAGAAAATAGTGATCCTACAAGGCAGAAAGTGGGAAAACTTTAGGTAGAGGAAACCTCCACATCACCTTCCAGGAACCATCAGATATATAATATATCTGACATGAACAAGGAAGAAAACGTTTGAAATATCATGCATGTATTTGACGTTGAACGCAGAGCAAATACTTGCATTACTGTGGATTCACACGAATGCCGAAAAACAAGAGAGCAGAAACATAAGCTCGTGATGAGCTCTAACTTAAGGCGATTGGCCCTTTTCATTTGGCGTGGAAATTCAGATCCATAGGAACAAACGGTGTGTTCAAGAATATAAGCATTTTAATTAAGTTCTACTTTTTATACACACACTTCCTAAATAATTTAAACAGTGATCAAATATCGATAAAATTAACTTTTTCATTAGAAAACTTCAGGCTTCATAACAAATAATAAGAAAATGTAACGATTAATAAACATCGATACATTATCTAAGAAGGGGTGTTGAAAATATTAACATAAAATTTTTACTCGTTCTCGAGAAAAGTGATATTTCCAAACGTAAGATTTTACCGCAAGATTTGTCCAGTAGCTAGCGCCATCTACGGTTTCCGTGATCCATCTGTTCTTGTTGGCGCGGAAGGATACTTTGGTCGCTTGTAGAGCCACGCCACGCCTTTCACCCTTCCGCCCACCATTCCACATAAAAGGTTTTACACTTGTACCAGACAAGGCCAAGGGCCTTAAACCAATCACAAGATTTTAAACTCATAGGCGTTATATGCTCGGCGCGACTTGAAATAACTCCAGCTTTCCTTTAAATTATTCTGCGTGTTCACAGGACAGCAGTCGTCCAGACGTATTAAATACTCTTAGCTGTGGAAGGAGCTTAAAATTCTCAAGCTAATCAATAATGTACAGGATATCTACAGAAACTTCCGTTATTGGCTAACGCATTTGGGT
Source organism: Timema bartmani (assembly GCA_902151455.1). Lineage (NCBI taxonomy): Eukaryota > Metazoa > Arthropoda > Insecta > Phasmatodea > Timematidae > Timema > Timema bartmani. The sequence continues at coordinate 70,844 of CABFWB010002907.1, read as the reverse complement.
GATGGAAATCTGAAAAAATTATCATAGGAAACCCAGTGAAAATATCTCGGTAGTTCACGAAATATTTGGAAATTTCTCAAATAAATGAGGTATCGAGTATTTTAAAAGGAGATGCCCATTGCTACATAAGTGTGAACAGTCGAATGTAGGAAAAATGGGGAAAAGGCAATTATCCAGTAGCGTTTATAAACAGTTTGACGCCCTCACGAATACCTCCTCACAAGTTAAACTTAAAAATAGGTAGTATACTAATTCCCTTTGGTTGATTAAACATTAAACCGGGCTTATGTATTGTAGCCTGCATATCAATTAAAGAATTAGATAAAAAGATAATCCATTCAACAATTTTAAATCCTAGCTACACCCTGTCATTTGGTTTGTCAGCCTCATACAAAATGTGACAGTTTAAGCATACAATTAATGCTGTAATTATTGCAGGGATTTGACAAGTATTCTTCATTGTCGAGTGGCATAATTTGGTAGGAAACCAAATTGCAACAATTAAAATAACTTTTGTAAAGAACGTTCGCAACCCACATATTGGGAGCATAGGCTCTAACGGTCTAAATCAAAGGTTATCTTATCCGAAATATTTTTTACTGCACGTGGATGTTTCTAATAGCTTCGACATGGGGAATAAACAAATAAAATGCTCTACGAAACAATTTTAAACAAACACTATTTAAAGCAAGGTTTTTTTTACAGTTCCCCACGTCTACGCGTTCGGACCATCGGAATATTTACACCAATGAGGTAAGGGGACAAAGGAAGGTAGAATTTAAAGGAAATGTATCCCTTTTTCTTTTATTAAAAAGGGGTTTAAGCCAATTTTGAGAAAAATCACCTCAGTACCTTGTTGGGATTCGAACCACAACCTCCCCATCGCCTTCAAACTAGACGGGACGAGAATAACATATTTTGTTCTTGTGCCTATCAGTGAGGGTCCAATGTAGTATTTAAAAGAAATTGTTAGTTTTTTATCACCGCGTCTTACTAACCGTTTGGGTTATACGTTTATGTACCAACTACGCGAGTGGTTTAAAGGATGAGTAAGTTATATTTTAAGGAAGTGTACCCGCATTTTCAAGGAGGGAGAGTGGAAACCATGTAGCAAAAAAAAACACCCTAGGTACATCCGACCTATATTCGAACTTCGATCTCCCCGAATCCAGTCTACTGCTAGAGTAACGCCTTATACCACTGAAGAGGGTAATTATTATTTTATTTGAGGTACTTCGCGTGCACTAACTGAACCCACTGATTACCGGTACATCAGCAATACTAATCTAAATCTAGGACAGACACAACACTCAGCTCCCCGACCATTATAACATCACCGTGAAAGTATAAATCCAAATTTCACAAATCATAAATATTTTGGCCATGCCAGGAGTCGAGCCCGGAACCCTTCACGTCAGTAGGTAAACACGTCATATATTGAAATAAGGTATTGGGCTAAAATAATTAATACAATGAAAACATTTCGAATGGAGTTCCCGCCATTGGGCTCCACCATAGGGTATCTCAGGAACCGTGAAACCGTTATAAAATATTCTTTGTTTTTTTACAGTATGAAATAGCACCAGTAATTAGGATTGCCAATTTTTTCAGTGCGTTTGCCAAAGGCGCAGCCAGAACATGTTTTCAATACCTACTTTTATATTTGTCAAAGTTAACTGTCGCTACTGAATTTTTATAATATTAGTGTAATCTTTTTATGAGATTTACAATGTGTATTATTTCTTGAGCAAGGGCTACATCGTTCTAGAAAGTTAGGGAGCCCCTGATATAGATCATCTACGGTGGGAATGTAGGTGACAGCTAGCAGAAAGTTCTTTATTGCAAACATTGTCTGGAAGTATTATTAGAATCGTTTGATAACATTTTGTATTGATAATATAGTAATTATTACTAAACACATAATTATTATTTTCGATTATGTTGACATTATTGAATTTCCGCCAATGTTTGCAATAAATAACCTACTACTAGTTGTCAATTGCCTACTTGACTACACTCCCACCGTAGATGATAGATAGGGGGCAGATGAATAGTTTCGGTCACGTCTGTAATATGGAAGCAACGTCACAGCAGTTCCCATAGCGGTTGGAAATGTAAAAGTCAACAACAACCGGGATTACCTCAAAATGTTATGCAACGCTGCTGAAATCATATCAATCCGCCCCCACCTTCACAAACCCAACACCCCCCCTCCCCCCTTACCCTCGACAGTCAATTGTCAACAAAAGGGGTTAACCTTTCATCAGTATGATTAATGACGCAGAGAGCCGCTCATTTGGTCCCCAACTGTGATGCCATGATTTGCGAGGAGGGTGGAGGAAACTTCCCTCCAGCCGGTAACAACGTGAGCGTCGTCGTGTTGACGTTTCTGCTGCGGTCGCGCATAATGGCGGCGTTGGTCGGTTCATAGAATGGGGAGGGGGGGCGAGACTTTCCCTAATGTACCCCTCGCTGAGACTTTATTACGGTTTTTTAAGCACCGCATTTTTATAGCCGTTTGGAATGTCACATATTTACACCGAATATGTTATGGATGAGGAAGATAGACTTTAGAGTAAATGTATCCCCGTTTGCGTGGAGGGAGGGTGGGAAAACATTTAAGCACACACGGCTGGGGTTGGAACTACCTTCTAGTCGAGAGAGCTCCAGTAAAGTGACTTTTCCCAGACCAAGCAAATTCCCTGTTTTTCAGGTTTTCCAGGTCGCTGGACATCATATTAGATGGATGGTTCCCAAACTTTTTTAGGGCTATCGCCCCCTTTAGGTTCATAAACTCATCCCCAGTGCCTCCTAAATTAATATATAGAAACACTTTTTGAGAATGGCAGTTTTTCTACAAACTAAGGAAGATAATATTTTACTAACTATTATCATCATATATATGAATTGGTGTCTGAAAATTCCTTTTTAACACAAAAACTAGTGTACACATTGCACTGAAATAGAGCATGGATATAGATTGTCATCCGTTTAACACATTATACTATATATTTTATTTTAAAATCCAATAAAATGTATGTATTTCAAATATGTTGTCAATGTTGTATTCTCCTATTGAATGCATAATTCATTTTTACTTTCTCTCTATCTTACAGGTAGAGAAAGTATGGTGATCGTCAAAAAATTCGAACTCGAGATTTTGATGAATTTTGACGTTTCATGACTCCCTGAATCCGAAAAAGTGGTTTTTGAATTTCCGTCTGTCTGTCT
>CABFWB010002907.1:29572-62473 GCA_902151455.1 Timema bartmani | reverse complement strand
TTAAAAAAAAAAACATTCCAGGACACGTGATCAAGATTCAAACCCCGATCTTCCCGTCATCAGCAATAAAAAAAATCCAAAAACAATGGAATAAACCCCTTCTCGTATGGTAGAAAATTGAAATATTTACATGCATACATAGGGACAACCCTAAATAACTAAACACAGTTTGAGCATTTATAATCTCAAAACAAGTATCATTCAATGTATTTGGGGGAAAGTGTGTGTGGGTGTGGGGGAAGGAATACTTTTTGATGTGGTAGAAAATTTAAATTTGTCAGAAAGGTGGATGGATTATTCCAAATAACTAGAAAAGTATTTAAGTTTTTTTTAAAATCTTATAATCAAGATTTGGAAAATCGTAGAAAAGGGTGGCTAAAATTTCAAAAATACGAAAGAAAAAAAAAACTTCTCGGTGTAGNGTGGCTAAAATTTCAAAAATACGAAAGAAAAAAAAACCTTCTCGGTGTAGTAGAAAAACGGAATATTTTAATCATGTAGGACGTAGGTCAAAGACAATTACAAATAATTAAAACTCGTTTAAATTTTAAAACTGGATCCAAGAAATAAGGAGCTAAATTTTTTTCGAACTACTGTGAAAATTAACTTTTTTTGTTGTTGTAGGAAATTAAAACTGCGCAGGTAATTGCAGGAATAAATTTTATTTAGTTTAGGATCATAAAGGCTATCTTGATATTGTAAAATAATAAATTATCTAAATTCTAAAGAATGTGGCCGAATGTAGAACATCCTCAATTTAATATAGTTTTGATATTTGTCTGTCTTCATGAGTTATTCGAGCACTTCTAAACATCCTTCAAATCTAAAATTAGGAATTACAATAGGTCTTAAGAGAGCGTTCTCTAGAAAAGTCCAAAAAACGAAAATTAAATGTGGCGGATACAAAATAGCGGGTTGAATTAGGCCAGAAACGTTAAAAATTAATCATTCCTTACATAAAATGTTACTATGTAACTTTAATTTGTTTTAACTATTTAACAACTATTTATGCTGTGTCACTTTTTTTTACCACCCTAAACAAGCAAGAGTTCAAAATATTGTGTATATAGAAGTTATAACTTAATCTTCAAAATAAATGTAAACTTTTAAAACAAGTACAGATTTTATATCTTTTTAACAATTTTCGCAATTCAAACCAATAAAAGATTAATATTTAAGCATAGTTTAAGATTGGCTTACTTTTCCCTGTGGTTAATTTTATATACTAAAAACAAAGCTACTTTTATATTCCCTGTTCAATGATCGGGTACACCAGCTAGTAAATTCAAAACAGTTACATTTAATCATACATTTATTCAAAACCCAACTAAAGCTTTTCAGATTCATCCAGTGAAGCTATATTTTCAAAATCTGATACTTACATAGCAAGTCTCTTAGATAACACACTTAGTAAATACTTTACTGTTAAGAACATTCTTAATACGATGGATGGGCTTGAGTTTATTTTATTCATCATTACCGTGTATTAAGTACTGCCTGTTCAGTTTATATGTGTATTTGATAGTTACTCAAATGAGGCAGGGATATGGAAGGAATCATTTTAGAGGTAATATACCCGCATTTGCATGGAAGGAGAGTGGTTAAGCCATCTAGGAAAAACCACCCTCACCCTCGAATACCGTCTCGTCGTTATCAGCAAACCAATCTAACACGAGAGTGACGATTTAGACCATTCGGCCACTGAAGCAGATGATGGACTTGATGAAGTTATGCCGGTTTCACGACCGAATCTGTATCACTTGAGCGGAAAGAAACGCGGCATGATTGTGGAGGGCTAGTCTAGCCTAAACTAACCTAGCTTTGAATCTTAAGGGTAAAAAATTAGTTAAAATTACAAACTCCTTGTTGCATGAAATTTAAAAAGGGGTAGGGGAGGTGCACGTTAAGAGATCACCTCCCCACGTAGTACCCTGGAAAGAGCATGGCCGGCTAAGAGTCTATATTGTTTTGTAAGTAACAAGGAAAAAAAAAAAAGTCCTGGTAAAATAATACCAATAAGAAGAAATGAAATATATATTCCTATTACCCCAGTCCATGCGCTCAAGTGCAACACAAAGTTAAGACTAAGAGCATCCCATCCCTTCTACTACACGCTTGCTTCTTGGCGCTAACCTGGGTAGTCCTTCCTCACAAACCCTTAGGGGGTGACACAGCCCATTTTGGGAATCACTGCCCTAGACCATGGTACCATCGGTTCTGGTTATTAGGCATCTTTCTATCTCTTAAATAAATTTATTTAACTAATACTAATAATACTAATAATCAATCACAAGGGATTAAGAACTATTTAATGAGGTAATTAAGAGAAGATACACCAACATATGATCGGACAATAGGATGGATAACAGCATTGGGAAATAAAACTTTAAGTTTAAATCATATTCGCGAATTTTGAGAGTGGGTTCGAGGAATTGTATGGTCTCGAAAATAAGATAACTAAGTCACACAATAAGGGTGGTTGCAAAAAATATTTTATAAAATTCCCTGACTTTAAATTATTCAACAACTATATTTTCCAAGTGTTTCTTGGCGAACGAGGATTATTCTGTTTATCATAGTGATAACTGTTTTTGAAAATTCTAGTGGATATTCTAGTAGTTATTTAACATGAACTTTATGAACCAACTAATTATATCACCACACGAGAATGTTTAAGAGCGAGAACAAAAGGGCCTACCAATTTGTTCGAAAAAGTTATCTTAACATACCTTTCATGGTTATTTTACATGCAGCAATCGACATGGGAAAGACGGCTTTACATCCCCGCCTAAGGAAGTTGTGCTACGGATTTTTATCGCTCAATAAACACCAACAGTGTACAACCATCTCCCATCTCATATCAGAATGCCATATGTTTGCACTGAATTTTGTCAATATGCAATGAACAAAATATCTCATTTTTGTTTTAGTTTTTAGGGGGAAAATTTAATATTTTTTTAATCAATTATTTAAATTCTTTGACTTTTCCTTAGTTTTAATTTAAACTCCCTGACAGTTTCCTGTTTTCTCTTACATAACAAAAATACCTAACTTTTCCAGATTTCCTATGCTTGTAACCACTATGACAATAATCAAACATCAAACACACCCAAGTTCAATGGTTAGAGTATCTATCATTTGAAATAAAAGCCATTGGTTCGACTTCCAGCTAGAAGTGAAAATGTTATCACCGCAAAATTAGAGTTGATCATGTTCTCTAAGCGATATATTGACGGTCTGAGAGAATTTGTGTCTGCCCAATAAACAAGTTAGAATAAGCAGTTAATTAGCTTGCGACAGAAAAGTATAATTAGGCAAGCTTGACTCTGATTCTGGGATTCGGTCACAAACTGTTGTATTATGCATTAGAACATATTTTTTCACAGCTGTTTTTTAGCACCACGTCTTTGATTCATTCGGGTTATACGCCTTTGTACTAATTACGTTAATGTGTTAAAGAATAAGGTTTCATTTGCGAGGGGGAAGTGGAAAACAATTTAGTAAAAAACCTCAGTACACCCGGCCAGGAAAGAACTCCGATCTCCCCGTTTTCAGATGTATGGTCTATTGCGATAGTAATGCATTAGACCATGCGGCCACCGAAGTGGGGTTTTCCCACTCTCTTATCAAAGAAAATGCTGGAGCAGTTAATTTAAACCAACGTCCCCCCCCTCCCACTCATCCCGTTTCCAACATAACAGGCCAATAGAGTTTACGATAGCCAAGTAGTATTTTTAATGTTACGTTTTAACACATGGGTTATATAACGGATTAATCTCTGGGTTAGGAATGAGGAAGGTAATTTTATAGGTAGAAAGAGGATGATAAAACTACTCTGATAAATCACATACTTAAAACCAGGCCCAGTTTATTCAGCTAGCATACGAACCTTGATCTCCATGTCCATACAGTTATATAATATTTTCAAATATTCACTTCTAGGAATAAAACAAACAATAAAGAACTAGCACGTGCTGTTAACTCCTATAAAATCATAATAGTTTTAAATAATGCTCGGGGTTCAATTCCCAGGGGGTGGGATGAAAATAGTTTTTTAATCTTGAGTAATATAAGGAGGTGGGTTAATTTTTAAAGATATGTACCCTCATTCTTTGAGAGAGAGGAAAGTAAACCATAATATTTCGTTAAGAAAAGTCCTCAGTGCAACGTTTCGATTCAGAAACGAGCATACTCTCACCGTTGATTACGTGGTCTAAGGCGCTTTACTCGCAATAGACTGGATTCCCAGTGACCACGAAGTAGGGGTTAAGATCTCTTCCGGGTGGGCTTGGAATTTATTTTCGAACATGTGATTTATCATCAAGGGTTATCCATCTTCTCTGTTTGATACTGCGGATCCACCTTTTCTAAAAAATCACTTTCCTTATCTCTTAGATTAGGCAATTGATAACCCTTGTATCGAACTTAATGATTAATAAAAGTATTCATGCATGTTGGCATACATAAAACTGTTGGTTAAACAATATCTACAGTAGCTCCACGACTTATTTGGTGCTGACTTCTGACACTCAACATTTAGGTATATACCTAAATTTTGACTGTCAGAAGTTACGCTGTTAAACACATGTTTTTTGTAGATCATATGGTTCAACGTAGGGATTAATAATTTGGTCTGGTAACGTTTTAAAGCTGTCAGCTGTCAGCTGTGAACTGTCAGTCAGCACCAAATAAGTCATGCATAGGGTTTAAACAACATCAACATGCTAAAACATTATTTAAGTGGCATGTTTTGAAGCATTCTTTTGTAAAAGCATGTGTAGTAGTGACGCTTTTGATATTACAACATTTAAAACTAATATAACATATATGTGTGTTTGGGAAGAAGGGCATGGGAAGGCGAAGAGAGGGGAGTAACTGAGTAACTTCTTAAAAAGTCAAACAAAAAACACATGTGCAAACAATTTTCTTTACCACGTCGATTGTGAAACGCCTTCTGCACCCAAAAACCTACCCCGGAGGTTATTTACCAAGTCTCGCCTATCGTTACCAGCCAAGCCGGCGTTTATTTACCAAGTCTCTCGCCTATAGTCCCCCCCTCTCTCTCTTTACTCTNGGGGGGGGGGGGGGTGAGGGAGCGCACATGGGTGACATTAGAGGGGGTAAGGGGTGAGTTATGATTTATTTACTGGGGGTAAACACACAGTTAGCATTCATGGGGACACATCTGGGCCCTACGAAGCCAGCCATAGCCTAAACGTCGGAACACCTAAACGTCACGCGCGTGGCTTATAGCTAACTTTCCAGGAACATTTTATTTGTATTTTCTTTTTTAAATAAATAGTACGGAACTTCGCATGGACTTTCTCGCTCTAATGATTAAAAATGGAGATAATCACTCAAAACTCGTAATATATATATAAATAAATAATATACACCAGCAAACCCAAGCATTGAATTGCACTATATTTAGGTAAAACATTTTTTTAGTCCCGGTTTTAAATTTTAGAATTTTATTTTTAAAGAATTAATGTCCTAATTTGTATGTTTGGATCAATAAAAAAGATCGATATTGGGTCCACAAGACTCAACACTTTGTGTTAAAATTTAGACTTCCGGTTAAAATTTTAACATTTTTTTAGGTGTTGCACATCTTCAGGTAATCGTATTGCTATTAAATTCCCCATTTATCAATTTTGACCAATAAAAAATGTTAATATTGACTATTGTGTCTAAAATTAAGGAGATAGATCATTGTTGTACAAACATTTCTCCTAATAGGTTAAAGGAAAAATAACGTAAACTTTTTGAGAGACTTATATTTAATTACTCTATGGCATTAGAGAATTATTGCGCTAAGACATAAGTAGTATCTCTGTACAACTAAAGCTCACAAAAATGTATTAATATATTTGACAATATCTAAGAAACTGTTGGTTTTATAAAAATATATTTCGTATAAAAGCTTTTTATTTTTAATAGTACTACAATTTTTCAATGATAAGTTATTTAGTATCTCAAATAGTTGCGGAGATACAGAAATTTCTGCTTCTGTAAAGTACCCTAAAAGTTCCCTTTCATGGGAAAATGAAAAAAGCAATTTTTTTAATAATATTAATCAACGCCTAGATACGAACTTTAATCTAAATTGTTAGAGCCGATTTTGAGAAAACAGATTTTTTTCTCTTTTCGCTTTTTATTAATCTATTAATTTTAGGGTTAAACAGACACATAGACAGACGGCATTGCAAAAAAAAATTTTAGGGTTCGGGGGGGTCAGAAACGTCGACATCCATCAACATTTCTGGTTAGATTTTTTTTACGGTCGCAATACTTGACCTTTAGTGTTCGAAAAGTTTTAAAATATATATATATATATGTGTGTGTGTGTGTGTTTAGTTTGAAAATTATTAGTTTTATAAAAATATGTTTCAAATAAAAGATTTGTATTATAAATAGACCTACATATATGCTACGTTAAGTAATTTCATATCTCAAATAATTCGGAGATGTGGTAAAAAACGAGAGTTTACGTATCAGTTCGGAACCCTTAAAACCATTTTGCAAAGAAAAAAAAATTGCTATTTTGTTTATAATATTGGTCAATGCTTAGAAATTAAATTTAGTTAAAATCGTTAGAGCCGATTTAGAGAAAAGCAATTTTTTATCTTTTTACTCTTCAGTAAACTACCCTTAATTTTAAGGTTATATATCCAATTCCAAAAATCCCTCGGGGCAACCTTATGCAAACCCTAGATACCAAGTTTTAGCCCAATCGGTAAAATAATTTAAGCTCTAGTCCAAGGTACAAACAGACAGATGGAAATTCAAAAAACACTTTTTCGGATTCAGGGGTCATGAAACGTCGAAATTCATCAAAATCTCGAGTTAGATTTTTTTTTTTGACGATCACAATACTTTCTCTACCTGTAAGATAGCAAGAAAGTAAAAAATACACGAATCTAACAAATTTTGTAAAGGGTATCTCACCAAATTAATGAGGGATGTGGTTAGCTAACCATGAAATGAGTTTTTATAGTACAAAAGGTTTAACACACTTTAACCGAATCGGTAGTCACGTGATCTAAAGCGTCGCTATCGTAATAGGATGGATTGGGGAAGACGAGATGTGCGTTTCAATATTGGTAGGATGTACTGAAAGTGTTTCATTTTTTAAATTAATAGTTTCCTCCTCTTAGTGCCAATCAAATTCGAGGTTATTTACTTGCCGCAAGGTCTAGGGCGTCACTCTCGCAATGGACGACTGCCGATGAGGGAGAGATTAGGGTTCGAATCCCTGTCGGATGTACCGAGGATGGTTTCCCTAAATGGTTTTTCATTCTCTTTCAACGCAAATACCGGTGCACTTCCCCTAAATTCGACCTTACTCGTCCCTAACTTATTAGTGTAATTAGTACGTAAGTGTTTAATCTGAACAGGTAGTGAGACGCGGTGCTAAAAAACTACTTTAAAAGCCTATCTTTATCATCCCTACAAATTGGCGTAATTAATATAATGCCTACGTATATAATCGTAACGGGTAGTGAAAAGCGATGAAAAATCACCACAAAAAATACTGTATTTTTATCTGCAATAATTCTAGTAGGATACTATGTAACATTTTTTTTATAGGGATAGATTGTTGTGCTATGTATGCTCTATGATTCAAGCAAACGATGGTAAAGATTGCTAAAAATAGGATTATCAAACATAATAGATTTGAAAACAGCAAAGTATTTACATATGTACACTACAGAGCCAAATTTATTTTTCATGTCAATAGAAATCGTTATTATTGGCGGTTTATAATATAGAATATATGCTTCTGCTTAAATATCACAGATTATCTTAAATTCTTAAAATTCTTATAAATATTTTAAGGTGTACGTTAATATTATTTTCCATCGACCATCGCACTTCACTACCCATTTGGGTTATACGAATATGTATTAATCATGCTAATGTGTTATGGATGGATAATCAGAAAGTGCATTGATATTTTCTTGGACTCCTTTGCCCGCTTACCTACTGGCGCGGGATAGTAATATTAGCAGTAGTTGTAACTATTAGTATTATTTTTATATTTTTTTAATTCGAGGTATTTAATGTGCACTTTCTAACCACGAGAATTTCTATGAGCGATATCAAAAGTGCCTACCAATTCTGACGGGAAAGGTATTGTCACATAGCTTCCATGGTTCTTTTACATGCTTTAATTGACATGAGAACGAAGGCTTTACTTCCCCTTCGAAGGAAGTTGTGCTAAGGATTTTTATAGCTAAACAAAACCCCGTTGACTCCGGCTGAACTTGAATCCACGAACATCGGGTCCTGAGAAGAGCACTTTACCCAAAGACCATCGGGGATGTAAGTTTTAATAATAGTAGTAGTAATAGTAATAATGTTTTTAGGTTCAAAACTATGCATGTAATAGGTAAAGCAATCATAAAAGGAACATCCTTAAAAGAAATAACCACAACCAGAGGGAGATGTTAGATATTAAAGTAGCTACAGTTAAAAATGGTAGCCCTACTCTATAGAGCATAGCTTTGGATGCTTACAAAATTATATGTGTAATGGCACTTTGTATCTATAAATATTTTGTATGTAACCATGCAGTATTTGATTTCTATTTTGTTGACTTATACATTATCTACGGTAGGAGAGGCGGTGAAAGCTAGCAGAAGGTTTTTTACTGCAAACATTGGTTGAAAGTAGTTAGTATCCACCTATTCATAAATAATTAATGTGTTTATTAATGCAATATTATCAAAAATAAGTGTTATCAAACGCTTTTAATGATATTTTCAGTCAAATGTTTGAAATAGAGAACCTTCTCCTAACTGTCACTAGCCATCTCTCCTACCGTAGATAGACTCTAGTTTAATTTTGTAAAATAAACATTGAGGAGCCATACACTCGACCGTCCGTAATCAAAACATTGAATTCCAAAACACACAACGTGTGTCAAATTATCTGATAGTGGAGGGATATCAACCATCCCTACTTGGATAGGACCTGCCTCTCGTTGATTGGTCTGGTGGACCTGACAGTTACGGGGTAGCAGACCCACTCCCAGTGGAAAAATATGATAGAATGTATAGAAACAAAAAATAAATGTATTCTGTCGTTTCACGGACGTAACTTTTACTCTTTGCGTAGTGACAAGTTATTAGGGATAAGTAGCGTTCAGGAGATTTTTATCCGAAGCCGCCATGCACCGGCGTGGATGGAGAGTATCGGAGGCACGTGAGCTTTACGGACATCGAACATGGAGACACTTATCATAGCGTGGGTTACCGATTTGACAGTTTTTTTCTCGAATTAAATCTTCATTTCATAAACATGACTATCATCACAGCTTATATAATTATTTTTTGTACATTATACACAAATACTAAACATCAAAAACTGCATTACAACATGTCTTCTTAGTCACTCCATTTCCTCACATCCGTCCTGACAAATCACCAGCAGGGGTGTTAGGGGGTAGCGATATATTACTATACATAGGCCCTAAGCATTTATTTGATCCCTCTAGGTTCTATGAAAGGTCTATCTTAAAATATTTATTAATAAGTTATACCAATATGCAGAGTAATGTAGTCTCTACTTGAACCCTAGACTCCGGAAGAATGATCTTAAAAACTACCTCATTTTGGTTAAAATAGCATGCACAGTATTATATTATGTACCTGAACCCTGGATTCTAGAAGAATGATCTTACAAACTAGCTCATTTTTGGTTATAACAACATGCACAGTAATATAGTCTGTACCTGAACCCTGGACTCTAGAAGAATGATCTTACAAACTAGCCGATTTTGGTTATAATAACATGCACAGTAATGTAGTTTGTACCTGAACCATGGACTCTGGAAGAATGATCTTACAAACTAGCTCATTTTGGTTATAATAACATGCACAGTAATATAGTCTGTACCTGAACCCTGGACTCTGGAAGGTTGATCTTAAGAGCCACCTCCTCCCTCATAAAGATGTCCGGGTAGCGAGTCTTGCCAAACAGCGACTCTAGGACGTCCAGTTGCGCCCTAGTGAACGTCGTACGCTCTCGCCTCTGCTTCCTAGGATTCACACCTGCAACGAACACAAACACCATTTTCACAACATTGTTTTCTTCGGGCACATAAACGTATGTGGCTCGTCCGTCTCATTTTATTTTGTTATTTGGAAAAAACCAAAAATGAAACATGTGATTATTAAAATTTCTTGATGCCAAAGTAGTCACAATCATGTCATTAGCGTAAACACGATTTCACAAAGAAGTAGATTTATTTTAAAACTTACTCTAGTATTATTTTCTTTAGCACCAAAAGTGCCAACTAAGTACCAAGTGTGCTGGTACGGCCTTTCACAAATGCTTTGACCTTAAATGTTGTACGCATCCTTCCTGCTCGCAAATGTTGTTAGTTTTATAATTGAAGACGGTTTTATATCACTTGCCAAAATTACAGTAGCCCCATGACTTCTTTGGTTCTGACTGACAGCTCACAGCTGACTTCTGACAGTCAACATTTAGGTATATACCTAAATTTCGACTGTCAGAAGTGACAGCTTAAACACATGTTTTTTGCAGATCATATGGTTCGGCGTAGGGATACATAATTTGGTCTGGTAACTTTTCAAAGCCATCAGCTATCAGCTGTGAGCTGTCAGTCAGCACCAAAGAAGTCATGGGGCTACTGTACATAATATATTCACGATGCAGATGTGACACAGGATTGTGACCCCTAGACGTTAGTGCAGTTTATCGACCCGCCGAGCATGGCGAGGTGTCCAAGTTGCCTATCTAGGACCATGTCAGGAGCTTCTAATACAATCGCTGTGAAGCTAAACACCGATTTTCGTAGGAATGACTGTCTGAAAGGCCTTTTTTTACTACCTAAATCCTACCATTTAATAGGATTATGTTAAGAAAAAAGGGACTTTTAGATGTCTCGACCAAAGTGAATGGATACAAAGTGAATGGATACAAAGTTCCTTTAAAGCAAGTCATCAACAATAGTGGAATTGGATTTAAATTGGTAAGAAAAAAGGGACTTTTAGATGTCTCGACCAAAGTGAATGGATACAAAGTTCCTTTAAAACAAGTCATCAACAATAGTGGAATTGGATTCTTTAAAAAGTAGAACAAAAATTTTTACATTAATTTCTCCAAATATACACAAACTGTACCTATAATACAAATATTTTATCGGGATTCGTTCAATGTCAAAATTGACAGTTGTATAACGTGATTTGGCGCACGAATATATTTTAGTAGCCTTCGTACCGCGATTTAAAAATAGTAAATACATTGAATTGTATTTTAATTGTTTTAAATGAGACTAGACAATGTATCCTAATCCTTGATTGTATACGTGTATATAACGTAGCCGTGAAGTTGTATATATTTGCTCACACCATCCAACCTTAAGAGCGTTAATCATTGCAGGCCCATCTCGGCTCCCGGCTCGCATCTGCGTTTGTGTGCGCGCGCAGGAGGTATGGTAGTATAAGGGAAAATAAAAGAGCTACGATATGCCATAAATGTGTGCATTGCATTCGTATTTGAATGATTACTCGAAATTTTCCGTGGTGACGATGGTGGACAAAGCAACAAAATTTCTTGTTAATAACTATAATATGTCTATATTACGACAGAATGAAGATTTTTGCACAATTATTATCTGTGAAGACATTCTAAACTGGTCATAAACCGCCTTTACAATGTAATTTTTATCCAAATATAATCTAATATTTCAACAATGTTCAGTGTTAGAAACTTATATTAACTCTTTATCTCCATTAATGTTTAATCAGAAATGATCCAAGTACCATAGTGTTCGTGTAAATTTACGATTACTAGCCGACTGTGTTACAAAGTTTATTGGAATGTGATCCATGCTCTTAACAGTTGAAAGCAAGGACGTATAAAGCTAATTTTTCCAAGGGGTGTCCGCTAGAAAATTTACTAGACCCTTAGCGTTTTTATATGGATACCCACTGAGGGGTCCTTTTCTACGCTCTTGCCTGTAAGCATAGTATATTTGCCCGTTAAGAGCTCATCTCGATTAATCGGGATATCAGAACCAGAAACTTATCCGGGTGCGGTTTTCTGCATTATTCAATTAAAAACAGTAAAATTGGAATCAGTTAAAAAAAATCACCTTAAAATAAGTTTTTTTCTTTTTTTAAATAAGTTTAAAATAGTTTCAATAGTCTCAATTCTGCTTTTTTTTTAAGTACACTATAAAAAACCCACCACAATGCGACGTTTGGAACAAGCTGGACTACCTACATCAGTGGCTCATATAGTGTTGTCGCAACATTCTAGACGCTATGTTATTTTTGAATAGAGGTCAAACACACACGTATTTCCTGTTCAACTGAGATAAGTCTCTCTGCGCATGCGCACATCCAAGTCTCCTGTAGTGTGCCGTTAATAAAAGAAAATAATGGAGAAACACTGGCCTACATAAGTTAGGTGCTACGAGCGCTTACGGACGTCACTTATTTAAAGGGAAATATCCTCACACTGCAGTATTTCTCATGTGAAGAGCAGTTCTGGANTATGTAATAATTACGCTAGTGGGTTAAGGAAAAGTAAGGTTGAATTTAAAGTAATTATTATACCCGCATTTGTGTGGAGCTGGATTGAAAAAAAACAACAGCTTCAGTACACTCGACTAGGATTCTAACCCCAGTTTCATCATCGGTAGTCCAGTCTATTGTGAGAGTGACGTCTTGGACTATGCGGTCACCGTTGAGGGTTTTGATCTTGTTAACAATTAATTATTTGTTCGAGGACGGATACATTTGGTTCTATTAGTTTTAACAGTTTATTTTGAACTCGGAATGTAATATTTCTCACTAAACACATTTAAAAAGATTCAATTTCACCTTTTTATAAATTATAAAACTTAAAATATAAGATATGTAATCCTTAAGGACACGTCGATATATTTCGTTTTCATTTTAGCGTAGCAATATTTAGAAATAACAAACGACTTCTTAAATAAATAACGCTGAATTTCTGAACATCTGCAACGCATTTCAGCGCTCCGGTAGACATTCTACCCCCCCCCCCCCCCTTCCTTATGGTTGGAAGGAAGTGATCGCAAGTTTGAGGTAGGCATTGTAACAGTTAAAACATATCTTTACCAAAATTGCTTTAGTAGATGCATTTAGTTTAATTTTTTACGTATAGTAATCTCAACCAATATTTGATTATCTGTCAGACATTGCGTAATTTGACTGGGAATTTTTCTCTTGATTTAAAAGGTTCCTGGTCAAATGCCGCAATGCTCATGACAGATACAAGATTATTCTAAAGTAATAGTGCAAAAGTGAAATGGTTTTATTCTCAAAAGAAATGACATACAAAAACCGTCATGACATGAAACGACGGGAAGAACTCTCCAAGTTTCAAAAGCACCAACGGTGTTCGATGTGGACGGCAGACGTCTAGACGGTAGTCCAGTTCGGTCCAGAAGCGTCCCGGCGTATCCTCGGATATTAATTCGACCGCAGCAGAGATGCGTTGTTTAAGGTCGTTCAGTATCTGTGGCAATGGGGGCACGTACACGGTGTCGACGTATCCTCCAAATAAATAAGTCACAGGGTGTTCAGCTCTGACAATCGTGGAGGCCAGAGCAATATTGGCAAATCCTCTTGTCCGGCACGGCCGATCTAACGTCCAGGTCGGGTGGTATTCAGGTATCGGCGAACATCCCGGCGGCAGTTACCATGTCTAGGCTAGAACTTGAGGCCGTTCTCTTTCCTTTCAATCCGTTAAATCTCGGTTAGCGTCGACACCACTTTCACTAAAGGCCTTCGGTTTAGCACCATTACTTTTGAATAACCTTTTATTTAAGAACTGTTGAGGTCACTTTATTTATAAAATTAAATTAATTGTAGCTTGTGAAATAGTTTTTTTTATTTTGTCAAAAATACAAGTTTTGTTGAATAAAAAACTAAAAAAAATACTGACCTTGACTCACGTTTTCTCTTATTCCTCCTTAATGCTACACATCCAAGCATAGCACGTAAGTTCGGAATATTATCTACCCTTTAACACTAAACATACAACTCTCTTAACACCAATAACTAGAGTATAAACACCGATATGGTCACCCCTGCTATTCTTGCCGACATACCACCTGGTTATGCCTGGCCACCCCTGTAGAAAAGGAGCAAAAAGAGAGAAAGTCGAGGGAGAATACGGACAAAGCTGGTCTCTCCTCAGTCTAGAGATGGGAGGTAAAAGGGAAATAGGACGGAAAGGGGAGGCTAAGCCGGATTTACTCCTCTCCCAAAGGTGTGTGTGTGTGTGTGTAAGCGGGGTGGAGGGGGATGCTGCATCGAGAGTTCTCTACTTACAACCCTTACTTCAGACCGGGAGCTTACAGCCCTCCCGTGAAGAGGGTGCAATAGGAACGACGAAGGTACGGAACTGAACGTTCCTCTATCTACTTTTCTTGCTAGGAGGTAAAAATGAGTCACCGAGAGAAGAAGAAATTATTTTTACCGTGCCAGAGAAGATAAACATGTTAACGTGCTATATTTCTGTGTAATACTTTTTTCAACACATTTAGGTTCTATATAGGCCTAATAACATATCACTCGCTCAGGTGGCCGCATGGTATAAGGCGCTACTCTCGCAATACACTAGACTGCCCACAACGGGGAGAGCGTGGTTCGATCCTGGTCAGGTGTACTGAAGGTGGCTTTTCCTAAATAGTTCCCCACTCTTTCTGCGGGTAAATGCAGGGAGGGTGGCTTTTCCTAAATAGTTTCCCACTCTCTCTGCGAGTAAATGCAGGGAGGGTGGCTTTTCCTAAATAGTTTCCCACTCTCTCTGCGAGTAAATGCGGGGAGGGTGGCTTTTCCTAAATAGTTTCCCACTCTCTCTGCGAGTAAATGCGGGGAGAGTGGCTTTTCCTAAATAGTTTCCCACTCTTTCTGCGGGTAAATGCAGGGAGGGTGGCTTTTCCTAAATAGTTTCCCACTCTCTCTGCGAGTAAATGCGGGTACACTTTCTCAAAATTAAACCTTGTTCATCCCTAACCCATTAACGTAGTACATAAGCGTATAAACCGAATGGGTAGTAAGATGATGTTTTATGTTTGTAGGTAAAATATAAGGATAACTATTCTTCCCCATTAATTTTAATTTTTCATTGTAATGAGCAAAATATAAAACCACGCCTTTGTTTTGTCATCCAATCAAAAACTTGTATACGCGGGGATAAGGTTGGAAATAAAACACGTCAGTACATCCAGCCTGAATTCGAACCCTAACCTATCTGTAACAGGCAAACTTTACACGATTATACCGATAAATTTTACCACGTACCTGCCGGTGTGGGTATACAATTAATCTAATTGATTATATCCTAACATATGTTTAGTATTAAATAGTGATTTTGTATAACTATCGAATGTTCCTGTAACTTTGTAACAAATAAATATATTAACTTAATAGTGATTGATTAAATCTATCTATCACTCCCTGGGCTACCACCTGTCTGGACTGTATTTAGTTAATCTTACTGTGGGGATGATAAAGAATAGAAATATAATTAATTTGACAACATTTGCACGAAGGAAATGTGGAAAAACATTTATGAAAAACTACCTTTAATGCAGTCGTTCGGGATTCGAGCTCCGACCACCACGTTATCGGCAAACCCAACTAAATGAACTTTACATTATGTCTGAAGTACAAAAAAAATAATTGTTAGGCTTAAAAAGGTCGATAGACACTTGAATGAATACCCATGAAATCTATAACATTCAAACAATCCCCTTTATTTTCTTAAGTGCTCGTTATTTTACGTCTTGATGCACATTCAAATTTATAATGTATCTGTCTGGTTGTATATATTTAAACAAAATAATGCCATGAATAGGTAATATAGAGTTTAAAAAATATACAAAATTGATGTCAGTTTTTCTTGTCTAAAGAGTTGCAGAGTCGCTCTCTTAATGGACTAGTCTGCTGATGAAAGCAAGATAGGGGTTCAAATCCCGGTCAAGTCTACTGAGAGTGGTTTTCCTAAATGGTTTACCACTCTCCTCCTATACAAATGTGGGTATATTATCTCTAAAATGTTTCTTTCCTCATCCTTAATCCATTAGACAAACTATCATGTAGACGTGTAACCTAAACATGTAATAAAGACGTGGGGGGGGATCCGTTCGCATTTATTTTTCTGAACTACTCATAGAAATAGTTGTCGCTAAAATAAAATACATTTTTATAGTCAATGTGTAGCATTAGGAAAAGAGTGACAGAGCAGTGAGGAAGACTACTCTAACCATTATTGGATATAATAGTTTATCGACTATGATTTGTATATACGCGGCTGTAGCACTTCTACTTACGACTAGCAACGCCAATTATCAAGCGCCATTTTAAACATAATAGATGGTGTTTCTAGTAAGCAGACGCACAGTTAATAGTGTCATTATTCATCAATATTTTGTAAATATTTAGTACCATATTTATTAGTTTTCTTACAAGTCATGTTGCCCTTCAAGTCTCTACTCAAGGTCAGATTGATGCAATTTATTTTGATCAAAGTAAAACTTTTTATCTGCGTCAACACAGTAGTATTTTATCAAAACTTAAGTGATTTTGGCTTACCAACTTCCTATATAAATTGGTTTAGGAGCTACTAAATATACCTTTAACCATCAAAATTGATTTTAGAGTCTCCAACTCTTTTCTAGACTCTCAAGTGTCAAAGTTAGGCCCTCTTGTTTTTAAAGTGTTTACTGATGACATTGGTAGGTTCAAACTATTTACTGTTTACTGATGATCTCAAACTATTTAAAAACATCAATTCACTTGTTGATGGTTTAGATTTGCAAATATACATAAATGTTATATTATGATTGTCTACCGAAACTGGGATGTCCATTAATAAATCCAAAATTAAGTTTATAGCTTTCACCAGGAAAACCACCCATTCTTTTTCACTTAGTTATAAACTTTAAATAGTTGTTATTGAACGTCGTTTTTATAATAATGATCTGTCCTAGGCGTTATATTAGACCACAAGCTCTACTTTCACTATCATGTTGATCATATTTTAGTTTCTCACTCTCTTAAATTACTCGGCCTTATTAAGTATATCACTTGCTCATTTTCTAAAGTTGACTACACTATATAAGTTTGTATTTTGTTTTGGTCAGATCCAAAATTGAATAGGCTAGTGTGGCGTGGAATTCCCTCACATTAAATGAATTTCTCAGATTGGAAAGTGTACAACGCAAATTTGTCGCTGTTTACTAAGATAAATTCTTTTTCAACAGTTTTATAAATATTATGATGGAATTCAAAACCTTTTAGGGCTCCAAGCTTTCTTCTCATGAAGACTCTATTTTTTGTTTTTAGAATTTTAATAGCAACATTTCTTGCCAATCTGCTCTTGAACATGTGGGCATTATTGTGCCTTTGCGTACTTCTAGAAATCCTAAAATATTTTCTATCATTGACTCTTACAAACTCAGCCCTCTCTGCCTTTGTAAGAGCAGCATTAACTCTAGATTTCCAGAATTTTATTTTTAACATAGATGAAGAACCACAATTAGAGAGTTATTTTGAAGGAACGCCCATAACATTAACTACTATCTGTTTGTTTATTATGAACTGTTCCCTAAACATAATTACTAGTACTGAATATTTTTTCCCCCCTTGTTTTCCTCCTTACTAGGTTTTGTCTATTATATTTATTTATTATAATCACCTGTATACAAACATAATGTATTCATTAATTTTTAATTTGCCAACCAAATGTTCTTTTGTAACTTCAGTTCAAGCCTGTTAAAAGTCTCGATTATTGGCTAGCAATTAATACATGAAAATTAATATTAATTTTTTTTTATATTTATGTACTTGATTGAATACTAAATTAAGTTTTATTTTATTTTCTTAAGCAGAACCTGTTAAGCTTTAATTAATTATCCTTTGAAACGAACGCAAATGTTAAAAATACAGCGCACTTAAGCACAATTTAACTTACGCAGTTTTTCAACATGCGCGGGAACATTCGAAACGAATCAACCCCGTAAGTTGAGGATTTAATGTATATGTAAATCTCAATGCTATAATCTCTTAAATTTTAAACTTTATTGAAAAATCCTAAAAATGTACATATGTTTAGGATTTTTCAATAAAGTTTAAAATTTAAGATATTTATATATACTAAACACATATCTAGGATTTTGGTATAGAATAAAAGTTTTACTCTCTTAGAAATATTTATAAAAATTGAGATATCGTAGCACATTTAAATATACCTTGGGTAGTTAAGTGTCCTTGGACAATATAAAGAACAACATAACCCTTAAACCCATGATGGATGACACAAAACATAAAATCACAGCCCCATTCATCCTACCTATATTACTATGAAATTTCTTCTTCCAATCCTCACGTTCCCAGAAGGGCATCATGGACATTTGAGGGGCGGCGTCACTTCCATTCCGTTGCAGATGATCCCATTGGATGCGGGCGAGCCCTTCCAATGTTTGAGGGGCGTTGAGGAAATTGTCTTGGACTTCTGTTTGAAAGTGATTTCCGGTTCCCAAGGCCGGCCGACCGTCGTGACGCACAGCGCCTTGCTGTTGACAGCGCTGTCCCACGTCAGGTTCGTGGTACTGACGCTTGACGTTATCGTCCGTCAACTTGAGCGTATCCTCCTCGCACTTTATTTCGACCTCCCTAGGTATTACTAGAGAATCTTGTATATAGGTCATCGTCTTCATCGACATGTTTTGGGGCATATTATTCATGATGTCACCTACAGAAAAATGACTCCATTCAAATAATAAATCATNTATTTAAAAAAAAAATTCACGTCGAAAACCAAAATAAAAACCTGGAAATATAAAATATTTCAAAGATATTCAACATTTTGAAATAATTGTTCTCACAAACCGTTTGGATTTTTTATATCTTCATTATTACCTATCCGTAGCATTAACCCAAACTGACAGCCCGTCTACATCATTAGAGTATATAATTATTATAGTTTGCACCTTCTATTAAATTTCAAAGGTTTTCACTCAGGGTGGCTTCAAAACTTGTATTTTAAAATTCCCATACTTTTCTAGGTTTCCAAAAAACAATTAAAAAATATCCCGACTTAACCTTTTTTTCAGTTTTATTTGACGAATGGCAGTTTTTATGTCTATTACATTGATCAACAGGTCAAGAAATTTGATGGCATGTATTTTTTTTATCATATACCATGCTATAAGTACATAAACTCAAGATCCACTGGCTGTGGAAATGTATATTTTATAGGTCATTTTCTGTAATTTTTTATTATTTTGGAATTTTAAGTGATATTTTATTGATTTGCATTGGGTTTTTTTTTATGAATTTTTAGCAATTTTAGAGTAATTATTAAGTATTGAATTTTTAGCAATTTTCGAGTAATTATTAAGTATGTTTGAGTCATTATAAGCCATTCATGTTGAATAAGTAAATTTTTAAATACTGTCAATGTTTTTTATAAATTCATAAAATATACTTAAACATAATGTTTTTTAATCACAGAGTGGTCGGCGAGAGAAGATAATGTAAAAAATGAACTTTGTATTCTCTTGGCATTTATGGTTGGAAAATACACATTCCTGGTGAGACATTGCAATTAAACTGGCGAGGGTTGCGTTGGGAGGGAATAGCTATTACTTCTGCAGCACATATTAATTTTGTAAATCAATGTTATATTTAGCATAATGCAAAAGTTTAGTTGTTAGAGGCTTTTTGTTGCATACCTATGTTGTTAAGTTTTGCAAAGTGCATGGTTGATTTAGTCGTGTGCATTCGTTACGAGTTTTTGTTCATATTTTTAGGTCATTTTTTGAAAATGTGAAGTCATTTTATAGGCCATATTTGATTTTTTTAGGTCATTAAAATCCGGGCCTTATTGATAATTTATTTTGTAAAACAATCCTAATAGTGGATAAACATCAATATTATTATAAGTTCTTTATTCAGTACTTAATGTTTAATGTGTTATTTGTGGCACTGTGTTGATAAAACAGACCTTGTAGAATACTCTCATGCTAGCAGAATGCTTCTTATATCTAGAAAATACATTTTGTTAACGCCGAGAAACAAAATCTCTCACTTGTGTTTAAATGTTTAGGTGCAGAATTAATTATTTAAATTCCCTGACTTTTCCTTATTTTTGTTTACATTCCCTGACATTTCCATGTTTTCCCCGACATAAAAAATTCCCTAATTATTCCAGGTTTTCCCTGTTCATATCCACCATGTTTTCTGCATATTCCCACCAATGAGGTAGGCGGTGAGGGAGGTGAAAAGGAAATATTCCTACATTTGCCTAAAGGAAGAGTGAGAAATCTGATGAGGTAGGCGGTGAGGGAGGTGAAAAGGAAATATTCCTACATTTGCCTAAAGGAAGAGTGAGAAATCATTAAGTAAAGAAACCCTTCAGAATCGTAGTCCGAATTCAAACTCCGAGCTCCACGTCACCGGCAAACAATACTAGATTAGCTTGACATTTAGTTTGTGGGTAGTAATCACACATACAATATGTGTATATATGAAAAGATAAACCACAAGCACATTAAACCCCATGGTAGGCACATAACATACAAAACCAGTAGCCTCCTCCATAGTACCTAACGTTCCATTAAAGTACGCTTCCCTTTCCCGTGCCAAGTAGCGTGCAAAGGAGAGGTGAAAGGCGCGGGCACTATCCCTGTCGCGTTGAGCCGCGCGATCCCTTTGGACGAGGGCAAGCCCTTCCAACGGCATGGCGTCGGAAGAACGGCCATGGACATCGGCACGGTCCACGGCCGGCCAGACGTCACGAAGGGCGTCTTGCTGCTCTCGTTGCGTCCTGCCAGGTTGGTTGTACTGTTTATCCACGTCGGCGTCATCGGACACATTAAACGGATCTTCTTTCCATTCATCTTTGATCCAAGCTGGGCATTCTTGCTTGGCCGTTACCGGCTTGCTCATCGACATGTCCTGTGGCGTCATATTCATATCACCTACAGCAAAATAACTCCACTCATATAATGGCCATAAATAAAAGTGTGCATAGAGATTCATTAACACCTAGGAACAGAAAAATATAAAGGTAAACAAATTATGTATAGTTTATTGTTACTGTTGTAATCGTGAACATTTTGACCTCTAGATTATAACAAATCTTAATGTTTTATATTCGCTCGACCTCAAAAGAGTGGGTCTTTTATGTCTGACTATACCTGGGGGTACAACCAAAATGGTTAAGTGGATTTCATTCAAATTTGATATTTAGATGCTTTTTGGTCATACCTGAAGACCAAATGGTGATTTTTTTTAAGCATATTTATAAAATTAAAGAGTAGTTTAATAGTGACTAAGTTTTGAAAAATTTGAAATATTTCAAAAATTGACTTAAGCCATTTGGTTTAGTAATGAATAACCTATATGAGGATTTTCTTACATGACAAATAAGAATCAACTTTAGTCTTATTAAAAAAATCCATTAGAGATTAGTTTTCTGATGACTTATTTTTAAAAATTTTGACTTTTTAAATTTTTTTATTAACAATGTGCTAAAAATTATATCTTAAAAATGTGTATTATGATTAGGACCTTTATAAAAAAAAACTGTGAGGAATACATATTTAATAAAAGTTTAGTTTACTGATACTGTAATTGTTAGTTCTTTATTACAATAAATAAAAGGAGCAGGTATGTACGATTGTGTCACCGTTTACTATCACCATTAACCCTTGTATTGACACGAGAATAGTTGAATGATAGGGAGTGACCTGCCTCGGTGGCCGCATGGTCTACTCAAAATGCGTCACTCTCAAAGTGGACATTCTCAAAGTGGACTGGACTACAAAAAACTGAGAGTTCTGGGTTCTAATCCCGGTCTGGTGTACTGAGGGCAGTTTTTCCTAAACGGTTTTCCACCAAACCTCCACGAAAATTTGTGAACACTTCCTTTAAATTCAACAATCTTCATCCCTAACACATTTTGCGTCATTAGTGTATAGCCCGAGCGGGTAGTAAGACACGGAGCTAAAACAAAATCGTCAGATACATTGACTTGTAGTTTTTATTCAAGTTTCGCCACAAATTATATTTGGGTTACTGTAATGCCTCGTATATGCGGTCGTTGTTTCCGTACTTAATTCAGTGCAAGTCGACAATTAATGCGTGAACGACCAACTATCATGGCGACTATTATAAAAACAATTAACTAACATGGAAATATGTGCGTGATTTGGTTATAGCACAGGTTTTAGTTTTCAGCGTTGATATTTTAGCAGAAGCGTATGCATCAAAAAGATTATTTACTCATGTTAACCAAATGAAAAGTGATTTACTTGCATTTCAAATAAAAGACAGATTTTTTTAAAGGGAAGCGGTGTATATATTATGTGAAGTATTATTTAAAAATATATAATATAGCGTTTAATTTACTAAATCTGCTCTTATGTAGCCATTTGTCAAACCATATGATATGTAATACAATATATTTCACAAACTTTTTTTAAATTATGTTTTTCTTTTAATCGTTAATTACATCTTTTACTAGCTGTAAGTGGAAAGTTCATTGCAGCATTTACAAAATTACGCTCGCTACCTATCCCTAACATGATGAGCTAGTTCTATCCAGTCCCCCTCATTACACACATTGTATCTTTCAGATCCAATTATGATGTAATCCATCCTCTCATCTGCATCTAGGTCATATTTTAGAGAAAATGTACACACCTTTGCACGAAGGTTCAAACCATTTAATAAAAACTAACCAAGAACACCCGATAGAGATTATATGTTATAACCCCCGCATATTTGCATCATAGGCTAACCAGACTAGTCAAACATAGCGTTTTGTTCAACCGATGCTGGGGATACATTAATTAAATGTGGTCCAACCTTTCATTATTCAGAGGCCAACATGAATATTGCCGCAAACAGTAGAACAAGCTCAACATAAACATTTAATGATCATAATGATAAACAAGCATCAGCTTTATTATTTTAACTTTTTTAGAACCAGTAAACAAGTATTATGATTGGTACAACAGTTTGTGAGATGACTTGAGCCCATTTATGTGGTTCGGATCCCACGTTAAACTGTAGGTCCTCAATTCCATCTCACAATCATCCTACCATTACACATTAGCGTAAGTGCGTATAAAACCGAACGGGTAGTAAGACGCGTTGCTAATAATAGTAATAATATTTACTAGCAATCCCGCACGGCGTTACCCGTGACACACTGTGGTATAAGAATTATATAATCCCCCCTGGCCCCCACGGTGCCCGTATATTTCAAGCTAATTAAAAATTTAAAAATCCTGCTTTGAGGTGCATTCGGACCCCCTTCCGTCCACTTATGTTAAACATTTCAGATCTCTGCGTGCGGTAGATTTGGCTGGGCATCGCACACAAACAAACACTTCCTTTTATTATTATAACATTTAAAAACCCGTAGATATTTGTGGTCTAGAAGAAAACGAGTCACAAGCCACGGGTTGAGGAACACATAATTAATTGATTAGTCTCTCAATGAAATAAGAGTCAGTAAAGTTAACGTGACACCACCCTCTTCAAACCCAGACGACAAGTATCAAAAAGCTACATGGGTAGTCCCCTCCACCATTTTTTTTTCACTACAGTCTTCCGGCCAAAGTAAATAACAATTAGCACTCCCTCCCATTTCCCTTCGGCCGTGTGAAAGCAACACCGAATCCCTCCCTCCCCCTTTCTCTTCCCACTTACACGACACGAGACGCGCATACACACACACACACGCCGCGCCGCGGGCAATGTCTATCTACACGTATTCGCACTTCACGCACACGCGTTAGGCCAAGCATAGAGCGTCACTGACAGAACGGAAAAACTTGATAACAGCCTAAAAAACAGCAATTTTGGTAGAACACTAAATTTAATGGCGTTGTCGAAGCGAAATTTATAAAAGTACGGTTTTATCAATATAGAAAAAAAAAACTTTTTTGGTACCATGTCATACTACCCGTTAGGGATTGCAAATAGGTCTGTATGTACTAACTATACTAATGTTTTAGGGATAGCAAAGGTTCAATTTTAAAATAAGTCTGCCCGCACTTGCGTGGAAAGCAAACGGGAAAACATTTTAGGAGTGGGAACCACCCTAAGTAGGCCTACACCCGACAGGGATTCAAACCCCTCTCTCCCCATCATCGAAAGTCCAGTCTATTGCAAGAGTGATGACTTAAACCAGTGATTTTAAACCTTTATAAGCTCACTGCATTCTGAAAAGGGCACACATTTTTTTAAGGAGGTCAATAGATAAAAAAAAACTACTACTAAGATTGTGTTTTTCAATGTAGTCAAAACTATAATTATTTTGTTTTTCTTAAAATTAATATTGATCATGGATTTCGAAAAAATATTTTTTTTCCTCCCCGAAACTCTGGCGGCCCACCCGGTGCTGACCCTTCGTGGCACACCGATGTGCTGCGACACAGTGGTTGGAAAACGCTGCCTTAAGACCATTTGACCCCCATAAGCGGTTTCTTACAAACTAACTTAACCGAGAACACTCACCAGGCTTGGTGCCTGAATAGTTAATAAATCAAAATCATGACGAACTCTTTTTTCAAATATATTAAAATATCTTCGTCAGAACTGGTCAGAGTTAACTATAGCCTTGGTCAAATACTCTTAACTACTCCGAACAAATACTAATATTATAATAAATGATCATGAGTAAGATGAGTATGAGCCGAAACGATTGTAAGACAGGGTGAAAATAAATAAGGATACTTCCTAACAAAACGGATTTAAATTTGGTGAATATATGTGTTTCTTTGTAAAACGTTTATTTCGTATACTTTAAACGGAGCGTGTCCCAACGAACCTGAATTGGTACGTGGGCCCTAATTGGGGGTTTGTGGATGTGGTAGGTAGAATTAAGATAAGGTAGTTTACAAAAGGATAAGGTAGTTTACAAAAGAGTGGGTAGTTATGAAAGGAGAAATCACCCCAATAGACCCAGTCTGGACTCAAATCCCGACCTTAACGTCACTGTCAAACCAGAACATACGAGATTGACCACTTGGTTCACCTTCCCATCGGAGTGGATCACCAACTTTCGTTTCGTACCTTCTTTTTGTGTATTCCATACACACCTAGATTTAAAACGATCAGACCAGCTTCGGTGGCCGCATGGTATAAGGCGTCACTCTCGCAGTAGATTAGACTGCCGATGACGGAGAAATCAAGGTTCAAAATCTTGGTCAGGTGTACTGAGAAAGATTTTTACAAAATGGGTTTCCACTCTCCCTCCACGTAAATGCGGATAAACTTCGTCGAAGTACAACCTTCCTCGTCTCTAAAACCATTAGTACATAAGCGGAAAAACCAATCGGGTAGTAAGACGTGGTGCAATATTTAAAAAAATACCAACCTTGATTTACTGCACTTTCTTGTGGTCTGTAAAATATCAGGTTTACCTGTGACTGGTAGAAAATTAGGTCTACTATTGTTTACTGAACTCTTTTGTATCTTGTAAAATATCGTGTTTACCTTGGTATGGAAAAACTCTGCTGTAGCCTCTATGGTATATCTTACCTTGACATTTTGAACTCAGTTCTGCCGCAGCCAAAAAAATATTTTATTTTAATAATTGCCATGAGAAAATTGTGCAGTTTTGCTAACGTTTAATGTTAAGAACTGCACTTATAATGTTTTTCCATTGAGGTGTGAACGTGCGTGTGAAATGTGGGGGTTGTGTTAAAAGTTTAGCCAGTACACTTCATGTCACACATCGTGGTGTCGGTTCAAGTGCAACCACATGACACGGATACAGACCCTCGTTTGTTTTTACAGTCCCCACAATATAAGTATTGTAACAGGTGCGCGAGGGCCCATACATTCATAGTATTGAAATGGTCTTATAATTAAATCAATAAAACAAGCAGACATTAGTACAATCTATCAAACATAGGAGTGGTGGTGGTAGCTGACGGTTATCAAAAGTTACCAGACTTACTTTTGTGTATTCATACGCCAAACCATATGATGTGCAAGACTCTATGTTGAGCAGTTGTAAATTTTGGCAGTCCTAACTTTGACAACAGAATATTTATATATATATTATTTTTGGTGTATTTAAAATTATTAAATTCTTATTATGAAAATCCGTTTGGATATTTCTTTTCTTTTAAAAATAATGTTTGAAGTTCACTTAAAAGATGATTTTAATATAAGAACTTGTATAACGTTGCACTTACCTAAAAAAAACAAAGATGACGCATTGATAAAACTAAGCTAGTGGTTGATGTGTAATAAATAACCTGTATTCCTGCACTAATATAGTAACTAGTGTTAACAAAAATTAAACTTTATATTTTGTCATGGCTTTTTCTCAACGTTATTAAAAACTATTTGTGGTAGGTTATAAAAATATAAAACTGTGAATATAATACTTTTTAATTAATTATTTACAACACAATTTATCTCATGTTACCACAACCACGTAAAAAATATATCTTATTTATATTTTTTTATTTAAATTATTCCTGAAAAAGCCAATTATATAGTAATCCTTAGGGAAGTATCATTAGAAGCGTTTATGAACACTTTTGATTGATAATATAGTTTTACTAAGAAAATAATAGTTATTTCAACGTAGGTTAATATTAGGAACTTTAAAATTAAACCAATGCTTACAGTAAAAATGCGAAGCAGATTTTTATTTCAAGCCGAAGCAAATATTATTCGCCAATTTCGAATAATTAACGAATCGATTCATATCCTAGTTAAATTTGCTTTATATTATTAGCCACTTCGTTTTTTAGAATGATATTAGCCGAAGAATTACGATTGTTTTGTGTCGCTTCACATTTAAAACTTCCTTCGAAGTACATACAGTCCGATTCAGATAATAAGGAACTTTTTTGGTTGATTTATAAGTTTCTAAAACCATTTTCACATATTCATACGCCAAGTCGTCTGATGTAGCTGTAAAATTTGATAGCCAATATCAATTCATATTAAATTATTCTAGTAACAAAATAAAATGTTATTAATTATACCACCCACTTCAGTAGCCGAATGGTCTAAAGCGTCACTCGTGTTAGACTGGCCTGCTGATGACGGGGAGATCGGGATTTGAATCCTGGTCGGGTTTATTGAAAGTAGTTTTTCTTAAAATCATTCAAATGTTTTCCCACTTTTCTTCCAAGAAAATGTGAGTACATTACCTCTAAATTACTTCCTTACTCATACCTACCCCACTAGAGTAAATTATCATATATGCGTATAGCCTAACAGGTAGTATGAAGCTATGATCTAAGAAAATTGTTTCCCGGAATAAAATAGATCTTCATTTTCTAAAAGTTCCTTTCTACCAGAATCATACTGTAGATCATTTAAAGAATGTGAAACCCGCATTGGTGGTCGCACGGTCCAACGTGTCACTCTCATGCGAGACTGAATTTCTACAAGTGGAAGGTCGTGGTTCGAATCCAGGTCATGTGTACTGACGGTGTTTCGCCCCCATAAATAATGGTTTCTCACACTAGCTCAACGCATATGCGGGTATAATCCCTTAAAAAAATCTACCTTCCTCATCCTTATAACATTAGCGTAATTAATGTAGGCGTACTACCCGAACAGGTACCAAGACGCAGTAAAAAAAAGAAAAAAAAGTGAATTAGCCCGAGAAGTTCAGTGTTCTGTTCTATACTCGGAGATTGTCGCCGAGTGTATTATGCAACTTGGTTTGACGGATTTAGAGTTCTCTATTTATATTTCGACCTCAGTGGTCTTGGAGTAAAGTGCTCGCCTCAGGACACGATGATTGTGGGTTCAAACCCAACCGTGGTCGAGGGATTTTTCTTGAACAATAAAAAAAGCGCAGCACAACTTCCTTCGGAGGGGAGGGGAGGTAAGACCATCAGTTCCATGTCAATTGTGGCAATTAAAAGAACCCTGGAAGGTATGTGAAAATACCTTACCCGGGAAAATCAGTAGCCCTTTCGCTAATAGAAATTCTCGTATGTTGATATAATCAGTCGGTTTGGAAAGTGCACGTTAAACATCTTAAATAAGTAAATAAACTTTCTATGTCTGCCTCTATTAGAGTGTGTGTGTCTGTATAAAGAAGAGGTGGGGGAAGTGGAAGTGCAGTATTAAGGTTCAATCAATTATTCATTTGGTTTCAAGAACCCACTCAAAGCCGACAAGAGTTTTAACAAGGTTGCCAATCGAGTGTTATTCTATCTGTTCTATCACTCAACACATTGGTGGAAGAGCAAGTATGACAAGATAATAGCGCTCACTACTTTAAACACTGATTTAGACATATATACTTAGATACACATAACATTAGTTTGTCATGTAATAATAATAATAATCCTAATTGCGCGTCTGGGCCACAGCAATCATAAACCAGTAATGGAAATATTAGCCAGTACTAATGTACCAATGCCCAGGGAACGCTCGACTGTACTAATCGTACATCTTTCCGTGGAGGCTCTTTCCATGACCCGATGAGCATGAGGTGATGATGAAAGTGAATATGATGAGGGTGTGGAATCAGTGGAAACACTTAAACCTAACTTAAAGATTAACTAAAAAAAAAAAACTGGTGACCGTTGGGGTAGTTCCACTTTCTGGAAAAATATACGCAAGGTACCCCCCGGGAAACGAATCCAGGGCCCTTAGTTCTTAACCTGACCACTACTCCATGGGCCGGTTAATATAATAATGACTTCTACTATGCACAAATTAGTTTATACAGTAGCCCCATGGGTTCTTTGGTGCTGACTGACAGTTCACAGCTGACTTCTGACAGTCAACATTTAGGTATATACCTAAATTTTGACTGTCAGAAGTGACAACTGCTAAAGACATGTTTTTTGCAGATCATATGGTTCGGCGTAGGGATACATAATTTGGTCTGGTAGCTTTTCAAAGCCGTCAGAAGTCAGCTGTGAGCTGTCAGTCAGCACCACAGAAGATAAAACTGAGGTATAGCTTTTCAAAGCCATCAGCTGTCAGCTGTGAGCTGTCAGTCAGCACCAAAGAAGCCATGGGGCTACTGTAGTAACCCGAATCGGTAGGTATGCTAACCGCTTTCTTCCTAAATTGTTTCTCACTCTCTCTTCACACAAATGCATGTACAGTACCTTCTCTTAACTCTTCCTTTCTCATCACTTCCTAATTAGTGTAGTTAAATTTGATGTAGGACTATGCACTAATTTTGAACCCAGTCTACCACAGAGTACATTCCCCGCCCCCCACACAGGGAGTATTGGGGACTGCTGCTATTTTGAAGTACGATTTCCTTCCCAAGATACTTTGGGCAATGCTAGTATAGCCTAACCTAACCTCTCCCCCCTTATCACTAGGGAATTAATTTTGCCTAAGAAATACTGTAAGAAGTAGCAAACGTTTAATTAAATGACTTGTGCTGAAAAGTCTAGTGGCGATTTTTTAATCACCTGTTCAGGCTATATACATATAAGATACACAATATACAATACACATATGTTATTAAAAAAAACTTTAATAGTGTAGGACTGAGGAAGGAGGTATTTTAGATGTAATATTCTCGGGTTTGCATGGAAAGAGAAGAGGAAACCTTTGAGGAAAAACCACCCTCAGTAAAACCAACCGGGATTAGAACCCTGATCTCCCCGTTATCAGCATACCAGACTAACACGAGAGGGACACCTTAGACGGTTCGGCCACTGATTCGGGTGGGCGATTTATTGTATTCATTTCTAACTAACATTCTAGTATGAAGTGTCCAAACCACCTCTTTACAACTCCTTCTAGTCAAAGCTACGGTGCCCAATCAATCAAACTATCACATAAAAAATGGCCCACTCCACATCCACCTGTTAAATTTAGATAAAGGGACTGT
Organism: Timema bartmani; assembly: GCA_902151455.1. Classification (NCBI taxonomy): domain Eukaryota; kingdom Metazoa; phylum Arthropoda; class Insecta; order Phasmatodea; family Timematidae; genus Timema; species Timema bartmani. The sequence goes on along the minus strand of CABFWB010002907.1, from coordinate 32,596 downwards.
TAGTAAGTAACACGCAGTGCAAATATATATATTTATTTACAGTGCAATGTATGAAACATTTCGATTTAATCCTCCAAAAATATATAAATTAAAAATTAAAACATTTTATTTTTCAAGTTTTGTATTTTTAACTAATATAAAATACCTCCTCGAAGGGCAACTTATTTTAAAGGCTTTTTTCAGGGCAATTCCTAAGATCGAGTTTTGACTCCCAGTAGGGCAACCTAGGTTAAAGCCCCGCTTGGTTAAGAGCGATTCCTAGGTTGTGTTTTAACTCCCTTACGTGTGCGCTCAGGACTCATGGAAGGAGCCAACTCCCAATTGCTCGCTGCGCACGTTTACGTTCATGGCTACGCTCAGAGGACACAACCATGATGGGTTCTAAGAGTCTTGATATAAGTATTTGTTCCCCAGACACTTGATGCCGGACCCTATATGGCTAGTGGGTTCCCGCTTTGAAAATTTTCTGACTTTTTTATATATATATATATATATATATATATATATGGTGGTTGTCTAGTGACATGGCGGCGTCTTTCAAAGTACCATGCACCTGACACAAAGGTAGCCAATTACTCGTCCCTGTATCATGTACCTGACATGAAGGTAGCCAATGCCCGCCACCTGTATCATGTACCTGACATGAAGGTAGCCAATGCCCGCCTCTTGCATCATGTACCTGACATGAAGGTAGCCAATGCCCGCCTCATGCATCATGTACCTGACATGAAGGTAGCCAATGCCCGCCTCTTGCATCATGTACCTGACATGAAGGTAGCCAATTGTCCGCCCCCTATATTATGTACCTAACATCCAGGTAACCCATTTTTTTTAGAGATATACCTGAATTGAAGGTAATCAACAATCTAACTCTTTAGGTTTTGGTTATTAAAATCAAATAGGGGTACTAGTTGTCCTCATTACAAACATCCACTGATTTCTTGTCGTCATTTTAAAGACTGCCGCCACACAAAAAAAAAAGTGTTTTTTATCATACATCTCAATTGAGCTGAACCATCTTTTTAAGTGGATGGAAATCCTACCACTTTTTCTCAGTCAGAAGGAATGAAAATCCTCCACAACTCCGGTTTTACCAGTTTTATAACATTGACTATACTCACATCTTTTTTATCTCCTTATTTTTTGTAACATCTCTATTATTAGGTTTTCTTTCCGAAAAGTTTTATATTCCGCGAATATAAAAAAAATCAAATCCTTCTCTGGTATCGTAAATATTCCGTAGCATCTCTACAAATTCACGTCAAATAAACGTCCCCACACACAAAAGAGGCAGAAGAAGGGGCTGATATTACAAAATCGTTATCAGAATTGAATTGTTATCAATGCGAAAACGTTAAGACGAGTCGAACAGGGATTGAATTTATTACTGTTTTTTATATGAAGACAAAAAAGGAAGAGGGTTAAGCCTGCATGTGTGTTTGTACGAACTAAAACGAAAAGGATCGGACGAATAAACTGGATGTAGAGCAATGGTGGAAATGTTTTATAAAAAAAACCTCTTCAAGTGTAGTAAATATGCGATAAGGAACAATACTTTTTAAAAATTACAATAAAATGCAAAAAAAGGAATATGACGAGGCCTAACTTTTTCTTTCTTATATTAAGTGTGTTTAACGTACTTTCCAAACAAATTCATATCAGCAGATGACTTACAAACTCACTTAACTTATTAAAATGTGTAAGGCGAATAAAATATAAAAAGTAAACCTTTGACAACAAAATGTTAAGAAAAGGAGGTTATTTTTTTAGCATCACCAGTGCTCATGCGGTCTATCTGACGGTGTAATTATGTAGAAGTTTGCACCTATCCCTATGATCCAAGAGGCCTGGGTTCATTCTTAACAAGATAACCTAGGGCAGTTCCCCGTCCCCCAACCTTGTGCGTTTAATATAGAAGTTTTCACTTTTTACTATGATTCAGGAGGTTTGGGTTCATTCCTTACAATATACACTAGGGCAGTTCCATTTCAGCCCCCTTGGTGACAGCAGTTAGTGAGCGTTTGAACATACATTTTTTAAGGTGGAAGTGTATGGGGCGTGAGCAAAGGTCAATGTTTTTTGATGTTTCTTATATCAAATAAATTGTTTGGTGAATAAAATCAAATATTTATTCAGTAGAAACGTAGAGTTTAATTTTCTCCATACAGTGACTTCAACAGATCTTGAATATCTGTCAAGAGTGTCCTAGAATTTAATGAAACTTTTCCTCGTCATTTAAAAAGTTTATGCCACTATGCTCATGACAGATATTCAAGATCTGTTGATATCACCATATGAAGAAAATTAATCTTTATATTAGCATTGAAGTAACATTTTATTTATTTTGGCCAACTTTTTTTTAATATAAAAACAGCAAAAACATTTCCCTTGGCTAGCGTTTCCTACACTCCCACCTTAAGATAGAAGCAGGGATAAAAAATAGAGAAGAAAAATTATTTTGGGAGGATAAATTGACGAGTGTAACGGAACGAAAAGTAAATCCTATTTTAGTTTTTCCATGCAAGGAGACCTAGGGAGAGCGTCGAGCCTCTCAGCTGGTGCGTTTCTCACGGCAGGCAGGAGAGGCGGGCGATGGTGCGAACGGACGATTACATTGCCGGGGGGATGAGTCAGTGGGGGCGGCAGGAACAACTGCAGGGGCTCTCATCGGCCCGCCACAACAATCACACTTTATATTACACGTGCGTGGGTGCGTATGTGTGTGTTGGGAGTAGGTTTGCCATGTCCACTTTACTGAACCTATGACTGCAAGCTGCAAAACCCAGGCCAGTTTCGAAAATAGCGACCGGACAGTGTATTTTTTTAAATTTTGGGTTACGTACATATTTATTATGTCCATAAAATCAGTCACGTTTATTTACAAATACTCGTAAACGTAAATTATAATACAAATTTATTATTTCTATGATAAAATTCGTTGCGTGGGCGTTATCCTTTATCTTTTAAACTAAAGTGCGTAAAATATTAACCCCAGTCACTGATTAAACCATCCACCCCTACAAG
>CABFWB010002906.1:73695-85387 GCA_902151455.1 Timema bartmani | reverse complement strand
CTCTTTCTCTTTCAGATCAATTATATTGTTATCTTGCCATCTGCATCTCAGTCTTCACAATGGGTTTGATAGTAACCTGATCAAGACTCTCCCACTCGCACTGCATGTCCTGCCCACCGTAATCTACGAGACTTAATTATCCTAACACTGTCTTGTGATGAACACAAGATATGTAACTTATCATTATGTAACCTCCTTTACTCTCCAGTAGACTCATCCCTTTTTGGACCAAATATCTTCCTTGTTTTCGAACATCCTAAATGTTATCTCATCACTCAAGGTTAAAGACCAAGTTTCACACCCATAGAAAACAACCAGTAAAGTTATTATTTTGTACATTTTGAGTCTTACATTTCTTGACAGAAAGCGAGGTGTTGAAAACTTACTGACAGAGCAATAGAGTGCATTAACGACTGTATTATTTTCCTAATTTCCAATCTATATCGTTATTGCTAGTTGAAATTGTTTCTAAATGTTTTAACCCATTAACCCTGTCAATGATAATAATATGCTGTTAGAAGTAATATATAAATTATCGTCCCCAATCTGTGTTTCCTAGTGCTTAATAAAAGTAAATGTTGGGTTTGTACACATTTATTTTTAGTATGAATATTAAATAAAGTTTTCCAACATTTAATGACGTTAAAAACAATAGTCGAGATCCAAAGCCGCTTCAGGAAAGAAAATAGCTTTTCTTTAATCATAGAGAAATAAAATTTTATATGAGGTTTAGACTGATGTTTTTCAGCCATGTTGGTAGTTGGTATTCAAACAAAATTAAATAGCTACTTATACAATTAATTTTATAATCTAAAGAACGAAAAGTGTTTTAAGAATACTTTTATTATCAGATATTAATAAATTGAATCTAGTAAAAATAATAAATAAATAACCACAAAACAAACTTCATGTATAAATTTAGATCATTTCACAGTCAGCTTATACAAATACATCCATTTTAAGGTGCTGTCAGGTTTGTTTATCTTGATTATTTGACTAAATCTCTGGCCTATTGATCGGAGATTTTGGTCTACTATCTAACTTTGTTGCGCAAACTTCTTGATATAATATAAAGCATTAGCAATCCGGTGTTTGAAGAATCAATATATCTGTGCAACCGCTTCTTGGTCTGGTTTGAAAGCAAAAGCTCAACATATTCTACAAGACTACACGGGAGACGTTAGCCCTATAAATTTTGATAATTTTAGAATATTGACCTGGTCTCAACAAATTGACCTCTCACTTTTTTTTTTAAAGAAGGAAGGAAGGAAGGAAGAACATAACACACAAGGGAAATGCACTCTTCGGTTTTTGTTTCCGGCTGTCTCCCGCTGACAATCGGTTTGTGTCCATTTGTAGGTAGCAGGCAGGATTCAGGATTGCTGCGGCTAATCGGATTGTTAGCTTGGAGGTAGCAGATCACAGGGATGAGGGGGAGAGGGAGTTGGGTCGTTTCATCTTGCCGCTAAACCGATCCGGTCCTGGGAAGAGATGACAGGAAGAGTGTGGAGGGGATTCACTGCGGACTCTAAGAGGGGTGGGAGGGGGATTAGTCATGAGGTCCTCCATCGCCCTTCAGGAGGAAACAGCTGTACAAGGAAGGACAAAGTTCAGATTATTTTAAGGTGGGTGTAACGGGGGTGAACATATATCCTTATAATTTTATCCCATATCCCCACCTTTAGTGTAGTTAAAAAGTGTTTAGTTCAAATTGGTAGAAAAATCAACAACTTATTTAATCGTTACATTGTAGATGAGCTGGCGGTCTAGACGTAAGGTGTCGGACTTCTGTGCTGGCGGTACGGGGTTCAATCCTAGGTCCCGACACAGATTTATCTGATTGCCAAACCCTTCATTCATCTCTGACAAGCCACACTTGTCACAACTTGTGAATGTGTGGAATGCCAGGCCACCACCGTGGTTCGGATCCCACGTTAAGCTGTAGGTCCTCCATTTTCCTCTCACAACCACCTTACCATTACACATTAGCATAAGTACTTATAGCCCGAATGGGTAGTAAGACGCGGTGCTAATAACAATAATAATCGTTACATTTTTGGGGGATATTTAACGAATATTTATTATTGATGGTACTGATCTTCCGATTAAAATGGTCACCCGCAGTGGTGATGACGTAATTTAAAGTGTTAGTCTCACTTTAAAATTGGTTACCTTTCCCACTGAAACCAGTGACATAATTACGGCCACCTGCAGTCAGGGTGGTTTTAATTCAAGCGTATTTTTGCTGTGGCTCTATCACCCTTTCTCTATAGTAACACGGGTGTATTTCTATTCGCACATATCTCCTACTCCTTAACCCTTAGATTACGTCATTAATTACCCTTGTTATGAAAAATAAAGTACTGGTATTTAAAATCCTACAATTCACATAGTGAACAAATTAATATAATTTGATACCACAAATTCTCGCAAAATAACACATCTTTAATCATAATTTGGTAGCCCTAGTGTTTAAAGTGATCAATGTAGGTTTTTAATTTTTCTTCAAAAGATAATTAAATAAAATGAGATTTGGTATGTGGACTACATAATATGTATTATAGTAATAATATTTTTAATTTAAAAAGAACTCGATGAATAAGTAATAATATTAAAGTTGGGTTACAGGGGACAAGATAAAAGCTTAGTGTTTTTGCGATTTTTATAGCAAAACTTTTTTTTGTTAAAATAAAAAAAATATTTCTCCAGTAGAAACATAGAGTTTAATTTTCATCACATGGTGATATCAACAGTTGTTGAGTATCCGTCATGAACAGAGCGACATTAGATGATAAACTTTCTAAAAGAAGATACAAAATTGTCATGATATTCCAAGGCATTCTTGAATTCAAGAATTGTTCAAGATTCAAGAACGGTTGAAGTCACCATGTGAAGAAAATTAAACTCTATGTTTCTACTGTGGAGCCATATTTGATTTATTTGGACTAAAAAAGGTTTTGATGTAAAAACGGCAACATTACTGGCCTTAATTCGCTACCTCTATTCCCCCATCTTAAAATCATCAGCTCAGTGACAATATTAACGACAAGAATAATCGTCCTAAATGTTTGATTAACAAGGAGCACTATGTCTGAAATAATTAAACGCATTAAATAATATATCATTTCTTTATTAAAATATTTATATTTATGATATATTAGGGGATGACTAGATTGAATTTTAAAATAACGAAAGCTATTTTTCTTAATCACAGGTGCACAGGATACCTCCCACCTTAAAGTTTCTAAAACAAGACTCCCATTGTTCCGTAATTAAAAATATATAAATTACAGTGTAGTTGTGGTGGATTTGTGGTGCATCCTTTAACTAAAGAAGAATGCGTTTTTTGTTATTTTTTGTCACGTGAAAGAAATGTTTTAACGGTAGAGAGCATAAACAATTTAACCTAATCTTTTCAGATCTACAGACTTACGGTAGATTTGACCTTTTTTTTTCACAAATACTTTATATTAGGAGACCTAAAAAATACATTCACTACATTGTCATAGCATTAAAAAATAATGTGTTTTTTTAACTCTTAGGTGCTTCCCACAAAATGCATTAAAGAATTAATAATGAATTTGTTTTCGCACTTTGGTCAGTAAGTTTTTGTAGATTTAGAAACCTTTGCTCACAGTGCAAAGTGTAAACCTTTACGCCAAAGAAATGTTTATTTTATTTTAAATATAGTCTTTGATAAATAAATAGAAGGTGGCAAGATTGAACTACATTATTTAAAACAGCAGTGGTGTTTTGTGATTTGTCACTTGGACAAGAACGGCTTTCCGGTACTGCACTAGTAAAACCGTTTTATCATCTTCTACATCTATTTAACCAGCCACATACACAGTAAGGTAGGGTGTGAATGTTTGCAAATTGGCTTGGAAGTGTAAAACTTATCATGATTGGGTCGAAACAATTTCCGCGTAAAAAAAAATTGGGGTTTATTGAGAGGGCAAAATAGCTTAGCTATGATAACTAGGCATAATGATTATTGGCGGGATTAAATAGCTATACAGCTTCTAAGTTTTTTAATATCGAGTTTGTGAAAATATTCATGTTAATATTTACTAATCTTTTTAAAAATCCATTAAAAATCCTAAGATTTTCCACTTTTTATAAAAAAAAACATTCCCATCACCTCTCCCTTGAACTCTAATTGATTCACCCCTCCTCCCTCTTGGACTAAAGAGCATCATCCTACATCTTAGCCAGCGAAGTGTAAAGTTTGAAATATTTTAAGCTTATTACAATATGCCTTTCCCGCTCACTTAATCTGGTCCATTACAGAGCTTCGCAACCGTAAAGAAAACACTGAGCTATACTTAACGCGGCAAAGCTTTGTATGGCTTTTTTTTTTGTAGCCTCGTTTCTCTCCTCGGTATAGCATTGCCTTTCTTGTTCATCCTCTTGTTGTTGGTCCATATCTGATTCACAGGGGTGTGCAGAAGTAGACCCGAAGAAGTGGCGGGCCACGGCGTCGTTCAAAAGAAGACGTTCATTTTCAAAGTGTATAATCGATCATTAAAGAAACTCATCAACATTCCAAAGGTCTCCGGTTTGGTTTTCCGGGCGATAGTAATAGGCTTACTTTTTGCACAGCTTCTCCCCGTTAGGGTTATACGAATTTAATTACACTAAGAACGGTAGAGATAAGAGAAAATTTACCCACGTTTGCGTGGAGTTAAAAGGATAAAGCACCCTCAGTACACCCTGCTAGAATTTGAGCCCCAACCAAACCTGATCATCGGCAAGCCAAACTAGATAGGCTTTACGTCCATACCACGTGCCTACCGATGCAGATAAGCGTACATTTATGGTAACATTTTAATTTAGATTTTGTTCGACTATGAAACATGCGTAAATAATTATGCTGTAAAGTGTAAACTAAGCCAATTCTTGCCTCTCTTGACGTATTCATAAGAAATATGGACCAGAGACATACACCTAGTATCACCGCTGAGGAAACCGTAGGTCTTGTGGATAAAAGCTTTCTTTATCTTCGCTCTCTCTCGGTTAAATGTTACCAACACTCCCCGCTTTCAGTGATGTCAGAAGATGATATTCTGGGATAAGGAGTTATTAGCAAACTCGATGAACTTCGTACAAATATGTGTTACATTTTACCTTGTTTCCTAGCTATAGTAACGTTTGTACTCCAGTAATGTGGATCTGCTTAACACAATTGGAAGTGCTCAAAATGGCCACCTTCGGCCTGTATGAAAGCCTGCAGTTGTCGCACCGTAGAATGCCGCACTCTTTCAAAAATATCAGGTGTTTAAAATAAACCATGAATAACCCATAGAACATTTATTAGGTCGATCAGTGGCGGCTGGAGATCTAATAGCTAGGTTGTTCATAAAATAAAAATCGTAATGAAGAATAGTTTGCAAATATCTACATATTTAATTTGATTATATCAAGACAATACCAACATAACGATATGGGCCCATATAAAGTTTAATAAAATCAACGTAGCACATGCAAACGTATAAATAGGCCTGCATAATTTATATACACTTTATTATATTACCTTATATATATATATATATATATTATACACACCTTTATGTAGGCCTACATACGTATATAAAAATAAACTATTTAGATCTACTTAACACCAAGCTACACTATAATGAACCAGCCAAAGTAAGCTCGCCATTCGTTAAACGAAGAATACATACATTCGTTCACCTGACCTAACATTGAAAATAATGGCATTCCTGTGGTAATATGAATTTTCGTGTTTTTAAAATTTTTCTCGCTTATATGAAATGGTCTGATAAGCCATGCTTTGTTCATGTATTTAGTTTCTCACAAAACAACAAGCAAGCTAAACAATACATGTACAAGAATATTTTTAGTAAATGTTAACTTAAAATTTCCATTTGTAATAACATTTTGACCCACTTTGGTGGCGTAGTTAGCTAACGTGCTAGTTTCGTGCTGAGCTAGACCTCCGAGGTCGGGGAGATTGAGGTTCGAATCTCGGTTGGGTGAACTGGGGGGGTTTTCCCTAAATGGTTTTCTACTCTCCCTCCAAGCAAATGTGGGTTCACTTCCTCTAAATTCTACCTTCCCAATTCCTAACCAATTAGCGTAATTAGTACTTAAGTGTATAATCCGAACGGGTAGTAAGACGTGGGGCTAAATAAATAAAATAAAATTTTTTGTTTTGCAAACATTTTCACTTATATTTGGTTTATAAGATCTTAGTCTTTTAATTATTATACTATCATGATATATTAATTTATCAATATGTAGAATATATTGCAGCATATTCATCTTTATAAAGAAATATTACAAACAAAATATTTACACTTTCAACAGGCTAATATGCATTTTATAATACAAATAATTATATTTTATGTTTGGCGACTCAAGGTTTAGTAAAAGTATCTTTATAGATACATATATTAGAACTTCACTCCCGAATTACCAATCAAGAGAAAGACGGTTACTTAAAATGATTCGTCAAACTGCTTGGTTTCCTACTCTCAAATGAATAATGACCAAGCAATAAAATACATTTATTAACATATTTACTTCTTTAAAAAAACACTTTGGTGTTATATATAATATATATAGTGCGTCTGGTCTACATCAATCTTAGTTGAGTAGTGGAAAGATTAGCCAATACTAATGTCCCGTTGCCAAGGGTAAGCCCGAATGTATTAATCATACATCCTTTCCACGGAGGCTCTTTCTATCTTCCGATGAGATGAGATAATGGTGATAGTATGAGGGTGTGGAATCAGTAGAAACACTTAACCTAACCTTAAGCCTAGTAAGCCAAACCCTGATGACCGTTGGAGTAATTCCCCTTTTGGGGAAAAACACCCAAGGTAACAGCTGGGAATCGAACCCACGCACGACCCCTAGACTCGTAGCCAGATACACTGACCATAACACCACGAGACAGGGGATCACACACGTCTCAGATTGCTTAGATCATCTCGAATGGCTCGATTCTCGAGTCTCAAGGGCTGTGTTGGTAGGCAACTAGTAAAAACACTATAATGTTCACAGCAACAACGAAGCGTACATTTCCACAAGAGCTACGTAATTCTGTCTTGCACATGCACTTTGGCACTTCAACCGTAACAAAATACTTCTAGCGCTCAAAACGTGCTGCCAAACTGCATATAAGATCTCATTTCACGCACGCGCGCACGATACAGTTGCCAACGTTACACCAGAAAAGCTCTAATCACAATAGAAGAAAGTGATTGCTTAGGGTAGTCATCACATGGATTTAGATAGACTTATCAATTATTATTCGATGACACATGGTCTAAGGCGTCACTTCCGCACTAGAATGGACTGCCAATTACTGGGAGATTGGGGTTCAAATCTTGGTCGAGTGTACTGAGAGTAGTTTTTACAAAATAGTTTTCCAATATTTCTCCACGCAAATGTGGGTACACTTCGTATAAATACAATTATCTCATTCCTAAAGCACTAGCGTAATTAATATATATGCGTATAACCTGAACAGGTAGTAAGACAAGGTGATTGTATTGGCATTTTTCCCTCATACAAATATACTACAGACATCAGGGCTGGCTCAAACTGAATCAGGATCACCCAAATCAGTTGCTAAAAAGAAATCCAAGGATAATCTCGGTGAGGACGATCAATGTGCAGTACATTCCGTGCTCCATGTCTTATCACCCATCCAGGATATCCGCATATTTACACAAGTAGGATGGGGATGAGGAGGAAGTCATTTAAAGGGAATGCATCCACGTGCCACGATTCTAACACCAACCTCCCGGTCACCGGCAAATCAACAAGGCAGGAGACTTGGTCCGCACGCCCAACGGTGCGGGCATCAATGTTTAAAATAAAAGGTAAGATGCACTGCACATACTTTCTCTCTCTCTCTTTTATCTTAAAACAGAAACATTTATCAAGAACTCATAAGATTTGTGAAACTAAACAATACCCTTTATTGCAGAAACACTCCACCAAATAGCATTAAATTTAATGAGATAGTATAAACTTTTACAGAAATAGTATGTAAAGAGGAACATCTCCATCCACTATAGAGAATAACAATCAATTTCAATTTTCAAAGACTTACGGTACATAATATATATATTGATTATATCTTATATATTTATAAGTATGCTCATGTCTTAGAAAGTATTGGCTTTATAAAAATATATTTCTAATAAAATATTCATTTAATATAAATAAAACTTCACAATGATAAGCTATTTTGTATCTAACATAGTTGCGGAGATATTATGAAAATTGGAAATGTTTGCTTATGTAAATTACCCCCAAAATAGTTTTTTTTCCGCCAAAATAATTAAAATAATGCTCCAGCATAAACATAGAATTTAGTTTTCTTTACATGGATATATCACAGTTCTTGAATATCTGTAATGAGCATAGCAGTATTAGATGAGAAACTTAAAAAAAAATTGTCATTAAATTCTAGGACATCCTTGAAATATATTAAAGAACTTTTGAGGTAAACATATGAACAAACTTAAACTCTATGTTTCTACTGGATAATTATTTGATTTATTTTGACTAAGTAAAGGTTTTGATATAAAAACTGCCCTGAACTCGCCTCCCCTAAACTTCCACCTTAACGTTGATGGCATATTCTTGACCTTTCAAGATAAAATGACCTTCAAATCAAACGATTTCTCTGAATGTTCTGAGTGGAGATTTTAAATAGCGACCCTAAATAAATATGAGAAATCACGGCTCTGGGCATTCATGAATGTGCTTATGGGTAATCAAGACAGCATAGGCCTACGTCGGGAGGTAGACTTATCAAAGTTAGTTAACATAAGAATTAAGAAATAGTCCACAAGCAACCATTACCGTTCTTCTACACCAAACTACGCCTTTTTATAGTTCAATTTGAAGTAGATGCCACTGAAAACATATTTCAGCTTTTATAACTCATATGTTTAGAATAGTTATAAGATTGTATCATTAGGTTCTCACTTCATAAGTATTCCACAGGTAAGGGGTCATCCATAAACCACATAACGCTTATTTCTTTTCTTTTTTTTACCCTCCCCCTCCCAAGTAACACCAAGTAACTATACATTAGAGATAACTCTTCCCCTCCCACCGCCTGTCAACAACGTTACGTGGTTTATTGATGGACCCTAAATTGATTAAACATATTATTAAATTAAAAGGAAAATGAAAACCTAAACACGGGAACCAAACTCGGGACCTATGACTTTGTGCACCCCTCACTTTTATCTGGATACGAGATGAATCAGGATGGCTCAGTGGCAGGAGAGCATTGGTGCAAAGATTCCATGTTCGATTCCCATGCTAGAGTTGTGTTATTTTTTCACCTTACTATATATTATTCTAGTATCAAGTCTCTCACTGATGATGTATTTAAATTAATTTAACATATATTGGGGTTGAATAGCGTTATTTACCCTCAAACTATCCCACCCTGCCACATATATATTGAAAGTTCATCAGGACCTTGGTAATTCATTACATTTATTTTTTTGTTAGAACTAATCCCATTTGATGTAGTTGTATCCTGTATTTAGACGCTATTTGATCTTATTTGCGAAGCTTGCTGCTCGCTTTTGTTTCAAGAGTATGACGTTCAGTTGTTTATTTGAGCCCCACGCACCCCTGACCGGTGAAAAGAGTGGTCAGGGGTTGAAAGAAAGAAAGACAGCAGCTTCTCTATCTTTCTTTATTTCTTTTCGACCCTCTTTCCTCTATTCCCCTGCTTTTGCTTGAAAGTTTTATCAGATATCCTCATTACTGGTCTTTACTACTGAAATTTTGATGACTCAGAGATTTTTTCGAGGAGGATTCGTGCCGTCAAACCGAAACCAGACGAATCTGTTATCTAGTGCATTATTTAGTCGTCAGTCGGCCGCTGCTGCTATTCCTAGATGGCCTAAGACTTTTACTCCATGGTCTTCCTCCTTCCTCCTTCTAACATTTTTTCTAGCGTACTTTCTTTCCTTATTTTTCTCTGTTTCACATCATCCTTTTCTACTTCCTATATTTTTTAGTCAACAACAAACTTTCTCCTTTCAAGCTACTAAGTTGTACCCTATCGTAATTTTCTTTTTCAGTCGTATGTGTCCACTTTGTGGCTCTTCAAGAATTATCTGTCGTAGACAAAGCTGATAATGAACGTCGTCTATAAATGCTCCCTCTTTTGTTTAAGGGACTTTGTGGCAGGTAGTTGATCTAATGTCTAGCTACTCACTCTTATCAAACGTGGCAGACATTTACATTGAGCTGTCATCACTGTCGAGAAAAGAAAAAAAAACTTCGAAGATTCGAGAACATTGGGAAGACATGACGTGCAATGAAAATGCGCATGTGTCTTATTGCGTTATTAGTGATGTCTTATTATTTTCGACACTGGTCGTACGTTTTAGTGTCATTACCGAACATCAGTAGCCCCTAAGCATACAAAGAGAGCTGGGAGAGGATACACTTAAATATCTCTTGATAAATTACGTAAAACGAGACCGTGGTATTGATAAATATTTATTTAAATCATGACGTAAGCCCAGTGAAGAAGTTTTTTTTTTAATTACTACGTTTGACACCATGGTTTTAATTGCTCAAACTATGGGATAAGAATGATAAAGGTATTTGAAAATAAATCACGGGTGCCGTCAGGATTTTTCTCCATAAGGTGCAAACCTGGGGGTTGAGGCGTCTGGAATTCCCCCCCAATATAGATGGGGTGGGGGGGGGATTTTACTAAATTAAAGCCTCAATAGAACATAAAAATATGTTTCAAATCTGTCCGAACTCATTGGAGTTTTTTCGAGATTAATTAAATCAAATCTGACGTGTTTGATTAAATTATATAGGATTCGCTTTTACAGTATTTTGGTTTGAGGGAGTGCGTGGCGAATGGTTAATACTTATTTAATAAACGAATTAAAATTAAACCACTAATCCTTTGAAAACAATGTTTAATAAACAATATGAGCGTGACCCAGCTTAACGTCCACTATATTACGAGTATCTGTGCGTTATATTAAATTAATCACGCTTTAGTTATAATTCCTGAGACGTGGTGTTAAAGGTGGATTAGAAAATATTCCAACCTCTCCGAGATCTTACTGGCGTCTGCTGTAGGATGTTTTACTAGGAATTTTCAGAACTGGAAGTTGTGGGATCATCACTATAATTTCTTATCTATATACGAGTATTAATACAAAATGATTGAATTTTTGTTCGGCTATTAACTTTGTCGTTTCTAACCTGGTTTTGAGCAAACACGCTCTAAACGATTTATAATTAGGTCAAGCAGTGCGTGATGTCTCTCAATAACGTGCGGGGCAGGAGGGGGAAGGAGGAAGGGTGGGGCGTTTCTTATCCGATTTCGACCAAACCAGTTTTAAACCACCTATATGAATATCAACACATAGGCTGAAAATCATTGTAATCACGCCACTGTCCGCATGGAGAGGACCACATACTTATAATTAGGTCAAACAGTGCGTGACAGCTTTATTTTGTCAATAACGCAAGGGGTAGGGGGTGAGGGATGGATGGTATATTAATACAAAACTATCGATTTTGTCCAGATATCAACTTTGTCGTTTCTTATTCGATTTGGACCAAACAAGTTCTAAACGATTTATAATTAAGTCAAGCAGTGCGTGACGACTTTATTTTGTCAATAAAGTCTGGGGGGGGGGGGGCGAAGGGG
>CABFWB010002906.1:57638-73602 GCA_902151455.1 Timema bartmani | reverse complement strand
GGGGAAGGGGTTAAAGTTTACACAATAGCAGTCCCTTATTTGAATTTAGATTCAATTGTCTTTTTAGTATAAAGTAGTAGACATTGTACTATCAACCAAGATTTAATACATTTTGAATTATTTTAAGCTACTAAATAAAACATCTGGGAAAGTTATAATATTTTTAATTCTTAGAGACTTTTCTGAATATTGTTGACTACAAATAGGTGTTTCTTTTCTCATTATAGCCTAGACTGGACCTTAGAAATAGTATGCTAATGTGGAATGGAAGGGAATGCACATTAAGTTCCCCATTTGTTCAGTTTTTTTTACAAATTTTTCTTTTTATAAAAAAATAATAAAAATTTCCGTAAATACTTTTGTTTAGTTTTATACGCATTATAAAGTCAAAAAGTTATTGAATATATGTCTTAGGCATCCGGGAAAACGATGATAATAATTTATATATATTTAAAAACATTCTCATTAGATTCTACTAGGCTCATGACAAATATATTCAAGAACTGTTGTGTAGAAAATTAAACTAAAATTACATATCTACAGAAGCAATATTTTATTTATTTTGGTTAAAAAGCTTAAAAAAATACTTAATATAGCTCGCATTCCCTTGAAAACCACCGGAATCAGTTGCACTCCGTGAGATTTATCAAGAAAATATAATTAAGACAACCAACATCTTTATTGTCAAGGCTCCAAACTCATTACAACTCAACAATTTGGACCATGACCTAGGTATTATAGAGTTATTTAACTTGTGCTTACACACATTGGTAGGAACGCGGGCTAAGGCGCCATATTCGCTTGTTATGGTTTTCTAGTGATAGGAAGTTTGGGGTTAAAATTCCGGCTGGTTGCACTAAGAGTGTTTTTTTTTTGTAACTGCTACTTCTTTCTCCTTATAATTATATACATTCGTCAATACTTTTTTTAAGTTCTACCTTGCTTATACCCGCATCTGTGGCAGCAAGGTCTAAGGCGTCACCCTCACAATATACTAGACTGCCAATCATGGGAAGATTGGGGTTAGAGTCCCAGACGAGTGTATTGAGGGTGGCTTTTTCTAAATGTTTTTACGCTCTCTCTCTCTCTACATGACAATGCTTGTACACTTCATCTAAATGCGATCTTCCTCCTTCTCTGTCTCCTTAATGTAGTATACATGCGTGAAGCGCAAGAAATGTAAATGTGGACAGTCATCACTCAATGCAAACTGACTCCTTAAAACGATGGTATTATCTAGTCTCTATGTTCTCGCCTTATAGAATCGTGGAGCATGAAACGCAAACAAGAGATAATCAACTTAAGGATGGCCTCCATAGCCGTCTAGAACCAAGTGTAAATGTAAATTAAAACCACTATAACAAACCAATATATATAATCAGAGATACCTACGTTATCCTAAAACATGCCCATAAAAGGTAATACATTCTTGATCGTGAGGTTAGCGACCAATGAGAACCAGACAGGACAGATAAGAGAGATAGAAAGAGAAGAACATGATACATGATGTTGAACCGAGCTAAGGTCAAACAAGAACTCCACGAAATCACATTTGTCTATGTATATCTTCTGCCGCGTCGGTATGTTTTTGCTGTTGCACTAACAGTCCTTCCTATCTAAGTAAAACCACAGTTAATTGTTTAGGGACAGTTCATGAGATGTTGACAAGGCAGTCAAGGATTGAAGAGACTTCCCTTATAAAATATTCCCTTTCCTCATTCCCCACCCTCCTCAAATGTACATTTTAGCAGCCACACACACAATATTATAGTAATTTAATATGGCCTATTGGGATTTAAATAGAAAGTTTGATACTTAATGAAAGGGAATTCTCGTTAAGGCGATCTAGTAGCATTCTCAAAAATCCACAAGCCATCCCCGCGTTATTCTGAATCGAACAGGGATCCCCTAAAATTGCGTTCATCCACTTTAATCATGGTATATGTTATCTGAATCGCAGTTTCAGAAAGTCTCACCACATTGTCTTATATTGTATAACACGTATTACTACCCATCAGGACTATCCACATGTTTACACTAATAGGATAGGGTTAAGAAAGTTATCATTTAAATGAAAGTAGACGGATTTGAGTGAAGAGCGAGTGAGAAACCATCTAGGTAAAACATCCCTTAGTACACCAGGGTAGAATTAGAGCCTCGACATCCAAGCTACCAAAAATCCCGTTTATTGCGATTGTGGTGCCTTAAAGTTGGCCCACACCAGCCCGTATCGCACCGTATTGGTCAGTTAAGTTTTTTGATGTTGACGCACATTTGTCAGTATCGCATTGAGTTATTATACATTATATTTACGCATTAGTTTTTATAAAAATGGTGGAAAAACTCATATAGGGAATATTTTTCCGAGCCGGTGAGACATGCCATAATTTGCGCCTACCTTTAGACCATGAGACCACCGAGGTAGAATTTATCTCATATTAATAATATGACTTGATAACGTGACTTTATGAATCTCATGTCAAGCCCACGATGTTTTAAAAAAAACAACAGTTCCGCTTGAGAAGGGTCGTCTACTCCTGTAGCAAGCTAGCAAGCAGCAGCCCGTGGTGATAAGTAAGAGCCGTGTCCGGCTGCAGACAGGATGACAGGACACAGACAGGAGTCAAGGAGAAGAGGAAGGACGACCGGATCCGGAGCGGTTTCCGGAAGGGAGACGACAGACAACACTTGCTTTTCGCTCTGCGGTCACGCGCGGCCGGAACAGTAACTAACTACACTAGCTCCCTGCATTAACTGACCGACCCCCGCCTACTCTGCATCCCCCCTCCGGTGCCGGTGAAGGAGGGCAAAGACAAACTACCACGGATTGTGAAAAATTCATTTACATACTTTAATTGGGCCCTTACGCGCTGTTGTGATCGTTCTATTTGGGCATTCTTGACCATATTTAATGTTCTTCGCGAGACTTTGAGGATGTTTGCTTTCCTTGTGTCATTATTTTGACCAGTTATCAATATTCTTAAATTTTTTAATTTTTTAAATGTTTACATGAGCCTCGTATTACTACCCATCCGGACTATTCGCATATTTTCATTGATAAAGTATGGATAAGTAAGGTAGAGCTTAGATGAAGTGTACCCAAATTTTCGTGGATGGAGAGTGGGAAATCAAATGAGCAAAACACATCTAATTACATCTGGTCTGGATTCAAATCTTGACCTACCCATAGCTGGCCAATCACACCAGACAAGACACGCTTTAGTCCTCATGTCCACCGGTACTAGAGTCAGCATTGTAGACTACTTATATAAGTTTTGATGACACTGTTTTTATATAATTGTATTTATATTTTTTTTATATGAAAAAAATAAATAATTGTGTTCCTCGTCTTACTATTTGTCAGGGATATCCACATATTTACGTTCATGGGTCAGGGGTGATAAAGGTATAATTCAAAGGAAGCTTACCCGCATTTGCATGGAGTGAGAGTTTAAACTACCCTTAGTACACCCAGTCAGAATTCAAATAGAAACTTTCCTGTCACTTAAAGGATAATATCAGACATGGTTGATGCCTTTATACCACATGCTCATTGGTGGGAGTTATTTTATATAGATATTAATGTTGTGTTTTATCATGTTAAACACCTAAAATTTTATGATAAAATTTTTAAAAATCACCCACTAAATCAACATAATATTTAAAAAGCAACAATTTGGATCTTCATAACCATTTCTCCCTAAATATTATAATATGTTTAATAGAGTTCTAATGTAAGTACTGTACATATTTACAAACATATTTATATTAGGATAGGTATGCATCGTAAATTAATAACTAGGAGAATCGTTGGAAAAAATAAATTCATATAGACTATCATTAAAAATAATAAGGATATGAATAAACTATTTGAAGTAATATATTTTAAAATGTTTAGTTGTTAAAGAAAAATACATTTCTGTAAAATAATAAAGACATTTGTAAATTTCCCATACATTTTATAGGAATATACTTCAATGACATCGCTCAACAAACTAGGCCGTTTTAAAATTTACTAGTCTCTTATTAGATGCCTCTAGAAAGATTTCGACACAATTTATACAACATTTAAAATGGTTTTGACATTTAAATAATTTATTAATCTATATTTACAATAATTACTAACATTAATTAAATTTATTACTTTACATTAGTTTACCGACATAATTACTATCTTAAACCAGTTTATTACTCGTATTATTTTTAAATCCCGTCTCTCGTTTAAGCTTACTTTAAAAAAATACATATTTTTTAATTTTTAAAATTAATTTTTAATCTACTTTATGATTTGTTCGTTATTTTTATTTGACGAACTCGCTACGGCACAGCAAGTGTGTGTTAGTCTGGGTTTATGTTCATGTATATCGCATTGATAATAGTGAATAGTGCATAGCTTATAGTGCGCAATTCATGAGACAAACAACGGCTTATAATGAGACATAGTCATATGTAAATCAAGTAAATCAATGGTGTTAATTAATAGAAAGTGGCCTAAACTCTTTTAACTATATAATAATAATAATAATAATAATAATAATAATAATAATAATAATAATAATAATATGGCGCCTCTGGGCTACAGAACTTGTAGTCCAGTAGTGGAAAGATTAGCCAGTACTAATGTACCGTTGCCCATGGGACGGGTGAATGTACTTTACATACTAATCGTACATTTATTTCCGTGGAGGCTCTTTACATGTCCCGATGAGATGATGTGATGGTGACAGTGAATATTAGGGTGTGGAACCAGTGGAAACACTTAAACCTAACTTTAGCCTAACTAAACAAATCCTGTTAATCGTTGGGATAATTCCCCTTTCTAGAAAAAAAACCCAAGGTACCAGCCGGAGATCGAACCCGAAAATCCTAGGCTCGTAGCCGGGTGTACTGACCATTACACCACGGGGTCAGCTACTATTAAATAAAGTCTCTAAGAAAATCTCACTAAAGGGCTTACTTGAAAAACTACGTTGATTACATTTTTTTAAATTTGTAACTAATCTAATTTAGGTTTTACCAGTACTACTAAATCAAATTTGATTTTTATTTGGTTTATTATTGCTATGAATATAATTGTAGATTTATCCCTCAGTAACAGATTCAAAAATGTAATCTATACAATTTATTTTCAAATATATATAATACAATTGTAGCTATTTACGCTAAAACAAAGAAAGCTCGTTATTTACAAACAAGTACGGGTACCAAAAGGCATTTCAAACATGAACACAGAATCTAATTTTCTTCTTTGTGTATACTGGCGTTTAATTGGTTACAGCCTTCCCTCACAATCCCATTGGCTGATACTTATCAAATTCAGTGATTATCTACACTATACTTCATGCATGATGTAAGTTGAATCAACCTGCATTGTGCACTATGCACTATTCATTATGAATCGATTATAGACGCTATCATTGAAAATAATATATTTAAACTTATTATGCATTGCTATGCACTGTTTGCTTGTTTATTTATTTGAGGTGTTTAACGTTCACTTTCTGAACCAAGTAATTATGTCAAAGAATTTCTATGAGCGAGGGTGAAAAGGCCTACCAACTCTGCCGGGAAAGGTATTTTCACATAACTTTCCAGGGTTACAATTGGCATGTGACCAACGGCTTCATTCACTTCCCTTCCGACGTAAGTTGTGCTACGGGTTTGTAGTGCTCAAAAAAACCCAGTTGACCCCAGTTGTGTTTGAACCCATGAACATCGGATCCTGAGACGAGCACTTTACCCCAAGACCACCGAGGTCGATTATTTCCTACTAGTTATGCGTCATAGATGAATATAGTCCCAGCCTAACTAGTGGATTATCGCAGTTTATCACTATTGTAGGCGACACCAGTCACCAGTGTGAATGAAAGAGACGCTGCGGTGAGGTGCGGCTGTGCCTTAGCGTCGGGGTGCTCAGCGTCCACAGGGTAGCTCACACGCGGGTCGGGTCGAGAAGGGTTCCCGACGACTGACGGAATTATTAAATACTGCATACATTTTTAACAGCTACCAGGCGAGAAAATTGTAATCCTTTACTTTACTGCCTCTTCACGTCCAAAGTGGTTGAAGAGAGTAAAACCCTCCCTCTACCTCCTCAACTCTCTTTCTTCTTGCTGAACCAGCTTCTTAACCTCAACTTCTTCTTTTCTACGCCTTCATCTTTCACTCTTTCACCTTCCAGTTTTACCTGGCATGCGTTCTCCAACAACTTTTTGCCTCTTCTCAGACACTACTTTTATCTTTTACTTTCTTCCCACATATTAATATAATCGTATTATGTATTCACACTGTATTAATATGTTTTTGTTAAGGATGGTACTCTAGAATTCTTGAGAATCCTTAATAATATTCGAATATCAATGATTTAATTTGAATTCAAGAGTAGATTTTTTTGGTACAATTTTTTGGCCAAATTTGGAATTAGAATTTGTCTTGGAAATCTAACACGGCTTGGTTAAATTACAACATAAATTTAATAAAACTTAACTACCAAGCACCACATCATTATTTTAAAACTTAGGTTTAACTATATGTATGAATAATATAATGGATACAGTTTTTATATATACACACATACAAGCTCGGTTAATCTGGACCCCCTTTTTATTATTTTTATTTTTCACTTTATTTATTCAGTGAAAGAGTTTCCTTATGACGATTTAAGAAACCATACTAGTCTTTTCCAGCAGACACTTTCAGTTCCAAAAACCTGTGTTTTATTTCATTTTTCTTAGCAAGCTGAAAAGATAAACTCTTAAGGTCCTGTCTATTTACTAAACATATATAAGGACATATATAAATATACTACACCATTTAAAATAATGAAAATACCGAATGAAAATAAACTCGAGGATAAAGTGGACCTAGGCCTTTCTGCCCGCCCTCAGCTGGGCCACTTTAGCCGACACAAGTCATTTTGTTGTGATCTTTCGTTTCGGCACATACAAATAGCTAACAACTTATTTATAGTACTGTTAAAAGAGGAAATAATTTTTATTAACACCAAATATGATAGGTTGATTAAGTACTTAATTTATTTGGTTAATTAAAACATTACTTACTAACCAGTAAAACTTTTGAAATATGCCAATTGAATGAAAACCGCTTTCTTAAGCAACATAGAAGAATACAAAGGTTCTATCGTCTTCTTTGTCAAAAAAACACTCAAGTTTAACAGTTTAAGCGTTCCCCAAAATATTGCAGCAACCTACATACGTTTTAAACGGTGGGTCCACTTTATCTATTGGGTCCAGATTAGCCAAACCTCTTTTACATTTAGTTACCTTTCCTATCTTATATTATTTTACTATATTTCTATTTCCTCTTATATTACTATTTTTTCCAAAATTTGGATTGCAATTAGAGATTATAGGTATACGTAGTTAAATTGGAGTTTCGGACAGCAACCAGCAACACATCAATCTATTCTAATGTGATTACAAAAATAACAAAATGAACACAACAATCAAGTGAATTAGTCTATAGTGATTTCATGAAGAATACAGCCACCAAGTGACTTATTCTATAATGATTCCGTAAAAAGCACAGCATACAAATCCTTTACCACTAAGTGAAATGTAACAAAACCAAATTTAATAGTGATATACTTTTGGACTTGACTGGGTGACGAGCCCGGTACCCTTATATAAGTAGGAAGAGGCTACCACGATTAGGATCATTTTGTCTAAAAACTGATTATTTCATTAAAATACGATCTAAATTATTAGGACTAAATTTATAATTAGTTAAGTTTGTTCTGAAATTCCAATACGCTTAGTTTGTCCAAGACTGAATTGAATTAATAGTTTAAACCAAAATTCATCAAAAATATTTTGTTAATTTAATTTAATTTTAAGATTTAGGTCACATTTTACTCGCTAGAATGGTTTCTTGCTTTCACAAACCTACTCAGCTCGGCTACTACAACTCATTTTCTTTTGAATCAACAAACAACGGCATAATCTTCCACAAAAACCCACACAAAGAAAACCCTCTGAACTTAAAACCCAAGGTTTTACAACTTTTTAATGCCTTGTAAACCATGTATCCTAACTCCCCGACTTGATTAGCCCTGGGTAAGAAAAAAAAATATTCCCGACGAACGACAACTTTTTTAAAATTAATAAGAAACATAACTCGAAGACTAAAGTGATCTTGTGGGGTGAATTAATTGAAAAATGTTGAGAGAGGGAAGGAATTTAGTTGGGGAAGTCTCTTCTATTAAAGCAACAAGAAAACTTGTTCATTAGTTTTTGTCTTTTTTTTTACTTTTCTTTTGCTTGTGTTGTGTGAGTAGTGGGTGTGGAATGAAGGCCCACAGATGTAATAGTCTAATACACGTGCTCTTTGCAAGTGCTAATTAGAGGATAAAGTCGTAGCCCTCTTCTGGAAAAGAAGAATACACACCTGAGTCTTCATGGTTTCTGAGTTGCAGCTGAAAATTAGATTAAAACAAGTTATTGAAGAAGAAGGGAGGTTTTTTTTTTGTTTTCAAATTGCTTTTAATAGCTTAGCAAGCTGTGTGCAAAAGTTAGGGTGGTTAAATAAAATAGGGGAAAAGAATAATACAGAATATATTTGTAGATATTTTTTAATGAAACCCTCACTCCCCTGAGTATTAAGAATTATGTATTAATGGTTAAATTCTAACACTTATAATATTTATTCTCACACTCTAGGAAAACGTATAGAGGGTTAGTTTAGCAATCTTTCTTTTATTATTTATGATATAAAGATAGTAACAATACAAAATAAAACCACAATGACAGTTCTCTAACCATCAATTTTATTTTCTCACAAAGTCTATTTACCTGTCTGTGCTACACGCACATTGACTAACTACACCAGTGTGTTAGGGATGATGAAGATTGAATTTAGAGGAACTGTACCCAAATTTGCGTTAAGGAAGAGTGGAAAACCATTTAGGGAAAAACCCTCCCTCAGTACACACGAACTGGATTCGGACTACGATATCCCCTTTGTCAGCAGTCCAGTCTTTGGTGAAAATCATCAGTAGACTACCCTTAAACAAATTTACACAAAAAACAACAACACAGGTATAAGGTGATATTTGTATTCTCAAACACTCACAATAAATTAATTTCAAACAATATTGTTATTACTATTTCAATAAATTTCCAGTAATAAAATAAACAGTCATCAGTAAAGTATCCTTAATTTGAAAGCTAGAATTAAAAAAAAATGCCCTTAGGGAATGACCATATATAATCTATATAAAAAGTTTGAGCAAAATTATTCTTTAATCCGTCTCTGCTGTGATCTCAGAAAAAAAAAAATCCCAACAGACATACGTTTATACACACATAAGTTAATTGTGAGACACTTTTTTTGTTGAAGGGCACATAAAAGGTCAATATTATTATTATTAATCTTAAGGTAGAACATTTTCAGGATTTTCAGGTAATTTATTTATGTGATAAAGTAAAAAAGATTATGAGTATTTCCTTTAGTACCCTGTATTACTACTACTTGTTCAGGATGTACGCATATCTACTAATTACGCCAGTGTGCTAGGGATAATAAAGATTGAGTTTATAAGAAGTATACCCGCATTTGCATGAAGGAAGAGTGGAAAACTATTTAGGGAAAAAACCTCAATACACCCGACCAGGATTTAAACCTCGATCTCCCTGTTAGTTATAGTCCAATTGTGAGAGCGACACCCTATACCATGCGGCCACTGAAGCAGGTTTAGTGAAATAGATTGATTCTTATATTCAACAGTAGGGATGGACTCCTAAAATCTTTTAGTTATTATTTAGCACCACGTCTTACTACTCGTTCGGGTTATACGCTTAAGTACTAATTACGCTAAGGGATTAGGAATTGGAAAGGTTGAATTTAGAGGAAGGGAACCCATCTTCGCATGGAGGGAAAGTAGAAAACCATTTAGGAAAAACCACCCCCAGTTCACCTGACCTAGATTAGAACCTCGATCTCCCCATCCTCAGCAGTCTAGCTCAATACGAAACTAGCGCGTTAACCAACTATGCCATCGAGGCGGGTCATAACCCTTAAAGATATTCGAGATTCAAAGATTGGAACACATTTCAGATTCGTGATATTTATTAAGAGTTATTACTAGAGGTTTGACCAAGGTAAATATAAGACAAACCTAACAATCAAACCCGATACATTAATTTACCAATTTATGTGAATAACATCAGAATCAGAAAGGGAGGAAAGGAATAAAATCAATGTGAGAAAGTTAGATAATTACGATTAATCCGCTTCGGTGGTCGAATGGTCCAAATAACCACTCTCACAATTTACTGGACCGCCCTTGAAAAGGAGATCGGGTTTCGAATCCCGGTCGGGTGTTTTGAGGGAGGTTTTGTTAAATGGTTTTTACACTCTCCCTTCACGAAAATGCTGTCACACTTCTACTAAGTTCAACCTTCCTCATACCTAATAATAGTATAGTTTGTATTAAGACTACTGATGACGGGGAGATCATGGTTCTCATATCGGTCGGGTATACTGAGTTTTTTTTTCTAAATTTGCTGCCACTCTCTCTCTCCACGCAAATGTCGGTACACTTCCTGTAAATTCAACCTCCTCCGACCCTACTATTTTAGAGTAATCATTATTATATGCATATAACCTGAGTAAATAGTTAGATGTGGTGATATAAAAAATAGTATTATTTATTATTATTATTTTAGCACCATGTCTTACTACCCGTTTGGTTTATACATTTAAGTACTAATTACTCTAATGGATTAAGAATGGTTAAGGTTGAATTTAGAGGAAGTGAACCCGCATTTTCGTGGAGGGAGAGTGGGAAGCAATTTAGGAAAAACCACCCCAGTTCACCCGACCGAGATTCGAAACTCGATCTCTCCATCCTCGGCAGTTTAGCTCAACATGAATCTAGCGCGTTAGCCAACTACACCAGTGAAGCGGGTAAAAATTAGTAGCCTAGACCATCATAGTACGTATCTTATAACCCGAACGGGTAGAAGCGCAAAAAAAAATAATCCTACATTATTAATTTTTTCTAAGACTCGGATTCGGATTATAGGTTCGGGATTCACAGGTAAAATGAATATTTTAATTTGAGAAAAAGTGGATACCTCTCTACTCAAAAATGTATTATATTAAAAAACCTGTTTATCATTAAATTCGTTATACAGTAAAATCCTGTAGCTATTTGATCACAGCTGTGACCAAAAGGATTGAGTCCCGGTATTTTAGTAGACTAGTGGCTACTGGTGGGGTATAAACTAAGAACTCTAGGTTAGTTAGACCTTATAAACCGCTTCTCCTCCACCCACTCCACTGCTTCCAACTAAGCACCTGATTAATTCTCAGGATGATTAGAAACATCCCTGCCTTTCACCAGGATAGTGGGAGGCTTCTTAATACCAGATCAAGGTCTTAAACTTCAATTATGTGCAGGTACTTTACCTCTGATATGGGTAAAACTTATACTCTATTATCACCGGCGGGCTCGGTCGCACGATTAATGTGCTTGTATTTGGCTCGGGAAGACCATGTTCAATCCCCACCAGCTGCCTCCTTCCTCAAAGTGGCTTACCATCTTCATCTCCCTTAATGTTAGTGCAGTAACTATAAATTAGACAAGAGTAGGGGTCGCCAAACTCATTGAGTGTACAGGGTGTTTGTCATCACAACTTTGTTCAATCGGAGGTAAACTCTGGGGCCTGGATTCGCAAATTGTAATGGAAATAACGTAAAAATGTTAATACATTTTGTACCAAAACTAGCTTTATTATTATATGATTGCCAAATCCTTCTTTCACCTCTGACAAGACGTGTATTATTCACAACTTGTGAATGTGTGGAACGCCAGGCCTCCACCGTGATTCGGATTCCATGTTAAACTTTAGGCCCTCCATTTCATCTCACAATCACCCTACCATTACACATTAGCGTACGTGCGTATAAACCGAACGGGTAGTAAGACGTGGTGATGATAGTAATAATAATAATAACTTTATTACTATAAAACACAAGATATATTCATTCTTTAAAAAATTATAGTCAAAACATGCTGTGAGAAGAATAGTATTCACTTTAATAAACAATTCTTTAAATTGTGGTGAATTTATTCCCATTTGATTGCATTTATCAAAATGTTCATCTAAAAGCCTATTTGTATATTTGTTTTTAATTATCCTTAGTTGAAAATTATGATTCACAAAGGTTGGTAGTGCAGAACAACGCCTCCACTCGAAGGGATATACAAACCAAAACCTGATAATTTTTCTTATAGAAAATAGGCCACATATTCTAAACTTGGGGCAACACTCTTCAACAATAAGTTTCTTTGGAATGTTCAACGTTTATTATTTTTCCCGAGCGAATTACTGAAAATGTCACCGTGAGCTACCGGTGGCTCGCCATTGAAGGTTTGGCTACCCTTGGACTAGAGCTTAGACTAAAACTTTAGTAAATTATAGTTTGACTTATAATCCAGCTAAGCTAAATTTAATAGTAGGTGGAAATCAGCTTTTGGTATGGCTATAGCCTTGCGTTGGGCTCATACTTAAATTATGCGTTATCCGATAGCTCGTGATCTTAATTGATCACACATTTGTAACTGATGATTTTCACACGTCCATCACAGACTCTACTTTAAATTATTATTTATTATTATTATTATTATTATTATTATTATTATTAGCACCGCGTCTTACTACCCGTTCGGGTTGTACGCACTTACGCTAGTGTGTAATGGCAGAGTGATTGTGAGATGAAATGGAGGACCTACAGTTTAACGTGGACTCTGAACCACGGTGCAGGCCTGGCATTCCACACATTCACAAGTTATTCTCCTTTAAATTATGAGTGAAGAACGGCCCTGGGTACGGGACAGTTCCTGGATAGATCATTGGTTAGACCATTGACGTACCAAGTCAAAGGTCCTGGGATCGATTCCTTTGTCCAGGTGTCATTTTTCGATTTAAAGAATATAAATTAAATTAGTTGAAAAATAGCAACTTGACTTTGGAATCAAGCCCGGGACCTTTAACTTAGCGCCCACATTCTCTAACATTGAGCTATCGAGAAATCATCCCCTGCTAAGTGTTAGTAATCACTACACTAATGCTCCTTATCGCTGCATTGCTCACTAATAAAACATTGGCACGCCAAGCCAACAGTCCCGAGTTAGATTTCTGTGTTCAGGTGTAATTTGTAAGCTAATTTAATTTAAACCATATACGTTATTACTAAAACCAATAACCGTATAAAATCAAAGGCATAGCTAGTAAAATGTGTTTTCGTTATTTTAATGAACGCTATATCAGTGATTGGTCGACTTTATGTTACAGTCTATTTTCAATTAATCCGGTCAACATAAGTGTTCCTAGACACTTAATCAGAGCTACAGGGATAATAAGGGCAGTTAAGAGAAAGTTCACCCAAATTTATATTGGGAAAGCATGAGGATATCACATTAATAACCATAATGTGAAAAAATCAATGCCTTTGCATACAGTAGGCATTTGTAATAAATCTCTTATTTACCTTCACAATCAAAGTTATAATTCAATGACTAACTCTGCCAGCTATATTCAAATGACTTTTTTTTAACGTGCTTTGCGTCTTACTGCCCATCCCTGCTTTCCGCATGTTTACACTATGCTAAATAGGGATGAGGAAAGTAGAATTTGGTCCAATAAATGCCCACAAGATCTTTCAAATGGGTTATATCTATTTTTCACCTTTATGTTAGCCTGCCAAAGTCACTACTAGCCAGCATTTACATTTCAAATGAAGCAATTATTTAGAATACAAAAGGGAAATTAGGATGATTAAAATAAATGTTTGATTCTGATTTGATCTAACATGGTCAAATTATTAGACGCATCCCAATACCAATGCAGTCTTTCAATACAGACTATCTATGACCGCACTACGAGTCGATGTTTGCTCGAATTAATTTTTTTACCCATTTAATTTGATCTTTATTTCAGATTTAATTTTATAAAAGCACAAATTGGTAGGCAGGTGGAATAACTCTCAGTCTCATCAAGCCTGATTTTTGGATGACGGGGAGTTTGGGGTTCGAATCTCGGTTGAGTGCACTGAGGGTGGTTTTCCCCTAAATCAGAGCTTTTTAAACTTTTTCCATTCGTGA
Organism: Timema bartmani; assembly: GCA_902151455.1. Taxonomy (NCBI): domain Eukaryota; kingdom Metazoa; phylum Arthropoda; class Insecta; order Phasmatodea; family Timematidae; genus Timema; species Timema bartmani. Next base: position 59,474 of record CABFWB010002906.1, on the reverse strand, counting down.
CTCCTTTTCATCCGATAAAGTTTTACGTGACTCCGGGTGTATGGCATATAAAGTAGGCATACAAATAAAACATTTACTGATAGTAAATCATAACTAAATTTATGTTAAAACAATTCTTTGGTAGTATACATATTATTTTACCATTAGTTAAAGACAAAAGCAAGTTTGCATACTAATGGGATGGATGTGCTTGTTTATTTTTACATAACGAATTAAACATTGTCTGAAGATTTAATACTGCAGGACCAGAACCAAGGCTGCAGTAAAGTCGCGTGATTTAACACGGAAACACCTCGTATTCATTACGCGTTTGATTTTGCATTAATTTTTGGTTGTTGCGCGCTCAGAAATCTTTTACTGTTGCCAAATTTTTCGTGACCCCCACATTCAGTTACGCGATTTCATATAGAGTTGCGATCCACTGTTTTAAGATAGCCTGCCCTAAATGGTTTTTCTATCTACATTCCACGTATATCGAGATAAATTTCCTTTAAATTCTAAGGTCATCATACCTACCCCTTTATTGTAATTAAATGTGCATAGCCCCTATGGATATTAAGAAGTGATGCGAAAAAAAAAACAGATTATTAAAAATTTGGGACCTAGTTTAAAAACTGATAACTCACGTCACTTTGATAATTATATTCTGGACTAAACGTTTAAACTAATGGCGTAGACAAGAGAAAAGTAGAATTTAGAAGATGTACACCCATATTTGCTTGGAGGGAGAGTTTAAAACTATTTAGGAAAAATCACCCTCAGTAGAAGACACCCAACTGGGATTCAAACCCAGAAGTTTTCCTCGCAGGCAAACCAGGCTAAAGCAATTTAACATTAAGGCCGAGTACTCACCAATGTGGGTTAAAACCAGATAAAAAAAAGGTAGGTGCAGACTTAACCCAAATATCTGGTGTTTGAATCCCTGCTAGGGCTCATTTTTCAAATACAAAACAATTAAATAATAATAACGAACAATGTTTTCATATAAGTGTCCCCATAATACATCTCACAACGTCAATGGGCACAAATGCCGTTGGATTGAACTTCAAATGATGACCAACCAACTCTTAAGAGACGTTGGTCCGAATCTTGCTCTGGTCAAAATTTAGTTTTACCCGTGTTTAAACAATCGAGAGGGGTTAATACGAGTTAATTGGAGCTCACTTCTAACGTAGCTCCCAATTGCTATTCACCCTATATTACGCGTCTGGGATACACCATTCGTAGTCCAGTAGTGGAAATATTAGCCAGTACTAATGTACCGTTGCCCAGGGGACACCCGAATGTACTAATCGTACATCCTTTCCATGTCCCGATGAAGTGATGGTAATGGTGAGTATGAGGGTGTGGAACCAATAGAAACACAACAGAACTTACCTAATTAACCAAACCCTGGTACTATTGGTGTAAATCCACTTTAAGAAAAAATACCTAAGATAGCAGCCGTGAATTGAACCTGTGACCTCTAGGCTCATAGCCAGGTACACTGACCACTACGTCACGAGACAGGTTACTTTAATTGCGTGTTAAACTTATGTAAAAAAAAAGATAATTAAAAAAGTCACATAGATACTTCCAAATCCCTCAATTATTGTATGTGACAGAGGAGAACAAATTTCAATTATTAATGAAAGCTCCCCCTTATTTATCCCCTTCCCCTCCTTTTTTTGTTCATCTGTATGAGGCGAGGCGCGTTCGTAGTTTCTGCAGAGGGTACCTATTATATCAATCGGATTGTGGGTTGGGTTATTGTTGTTGGTTTCCTTTCATTGTTGTACTTACAAGTATTAACTGTCGATTACCGGCTCACCCCGGCTATCCAACCGGGGGGGGGGG
>CABFWB010002906.1:39532-57483 GCA_902151455.1 Timema bartmani | reverse complement strand
GGGGGGGGGGGGACTCCCCCGATCCATCCCTTCATGTCCTGTGGGACAGCCAGGACATGAAAGAGATGGAGACGCGCGGGGAGGGAGGTAGAGAAGGGGAGAAGTTCATCAAATTACTGCAGCAATACACACACACACACTCACACACACAGACCTCCCTCCTCCCAAACGTCGCGTCAGCAACCCCTAACTTCCGATCTCTCACTGCTATCCTAAAACCCTATCTCCCCCCCCCGCCCCTCCTGTCGAAATCTCGGCGTTAAAACATGCACGGTACAAAGTGAAATACAGACATATGTGACGTGGAGGTCGCACGTACGAATCAGACGTACTTGCTCATATATTTCTTCACACATGTACAGTGAAGTCAAATTTTAATACAGCTGGAAAAGTCACTAGATCTTATTTATTGTATTCATACGTTAAGTCATGTGGTACGCAGTTGTAATGTTTGGTAAATATTACAATAACTATAAAATAAGTTTTATTTTTACATCACCGCTTATTAACACCTGTCCAGGTTATACGCATATGTACTAATTACGCTAATAATCTAGGGATGAGGAAAATTAAATTGGGAGGAAGTGTACCTGAAATTGCATGGAAGGAAAGTGGAAAACTATTTTGAAATAACCTCCCTCTGTAGAACCGGACCGAGTTTTTAACCCTCATCTCCCTGTCATTGGCAGTCTGGCCTAAAACTAGAATGACGCCTTAGCCCATGCGGCCACCGAAGCAGGTCTTTGAATAGTGTTGGCCGTTATATTCTAATAAAGTAAAGTAAAGTTATTATTATTATCATTATTGGTGCTATTATTAATAAAGGAAACAAGTTGAACACGTTGAATTCAACGCATCGGTGGACACGTGGACAAAGGCGTCAGTGTACTATTGTTTGATTTGCCTGTGACAGGAATGCTTGGGTTTGAGGCTTGGAAGGTTTTATTGAGGTATTTTATTCTAAAGTTACTTTATCCTCTCCCTCCACAAAAATTCTATTACACTTCCTGTAAATTCTACATTCCAAGCTTACATCCCATTGGTATAGATTATGAGAATAGCCAGAATGTGTCAGAGAATAAAAATAATCTTTTAAAATACTAATCTACCTGCTGGGCTATATCACGCTTCACAATATTGATGTAGGCACGACGAATATACACATGTTAGATTATACTAATAATGTACTTGAATTTGCATGGAGCGAGAGTGGAACACCAAAATAAGTTAAACCAACTCAATAAACCCTTCCGGAATTCGAGTCCCGACTTTTCCACCATCATAAAACATGACAGTACGAGCATGACGCCTGTGCCCATGTGCCCACTGATGCGTAATCCCTTATATAGTATGTACGTGTGTGCGAAGATCGCCTTTTAAATACAAAGCGAAGTCTAAGAGAAGTATTACTCATGCGAAGCGGATTAAAATCCCAGGAAGAAGTTAAAAGTTGTCATTGACGTCACGTAGATTTCTAAACCATCACAAAATATTATATTATGAAAAATGTAATATTTAGTGAAATGTTTCATGTTTGTTCGTAATATATCTAAGTTTTCTTCTTCCTTCAAAATATTTCAAAGAAGAGAAGGCTGTCGAAGTCGAAGTGAAGAAGATTTGACCTTAAATTGCGAAATTTAGAAGCTTTGCACACGTTTAATGGTATGGATTTAGTCTTCACAGCACACTGGTAATCTTTTTTAATAACAAGCAAACACTTTCATAACGAACCTAAATTACTATTTCCAAACCAATACGAGCTATTAGGGATGTATTGGGCACCAGAAAAGGTAAGTTATTTTGCAGTTTTTTTCAACAAAACTTTTTTTTGTGGCCAAAATAAAAAAAAAATTCTCCAATAGAAACAATAGAGTTTAATTTTCCTTACATGGTGATATCAATAGTTTTTGAATATCTGTCATGAGCATAGCTGCATTAGATGATAAAACTTTTTACATTAAGAGAAAAACTTGTTATTAAATTCCAGGACATTCTTGGCAGATGTTAAAAAACTGATATCACCATGTGAAGAAAATTAAACTCTTATGTTTATACTAGAGCAATATTTTATCTACTTTGGCCAAATAAATGTTGTGCTATTTTTTGTTGTTGCAAAAACACTGTCCTTAGCTCGCTTTCCTTACACTCCCACCTTAAAATGAACCGGGCCGACATATAAAAAACAAACAAATGAGGGTGAGAAAAGCGCGTCACTTGAGAAGCAAAGAGGAAGGAACAATACAGTGAAGTGTCATGGAAAGAGTTAGTCGGCGGCTACGAATTAAGGAAGGAAAGGAATGGTGACAAAGAGTTTACCGTCGCTAAAGGGAGAGGGAATATAAAACTATAGGGAGGATGACGGAGAAGGGTACACGTGTGCGAGAGAGAGAGATGGGGCTTGTTGAGAGGGGTGAGCACTTGCGGCTGGTCTGTCTGACGGGCGGGCGAGTCTAACCCATCAGGGGGACTCACGTTAGGAGTGCCTATAAAGCCGGAGCATAAAGAGGGAAGCTTAACAGGGGATAACGCTGCCAGGAAGGAGGGGTAGAGCGGCTGTCAATTTTCTAGTCAATTTTCAGTGAATGGATGGCTAATCCTTGAACAAACCCCCTAGTGAGTGGAGGAGACTGTAGAGCGAAGGGCCATTAAAGCATTCCCCTTAACATTGTACACAGTGACTATCATTATATGGGATAGCGAAGGGGAGTGGGATTGTGCCACAAGGAGGGGGTACTAAAATATACTAGTACGTTGGCATTGTTTCGAAACATCCGAGCACTTCTTAAGGGCGCCACCTACTTGAAGGAGAATATCCTCACACTGCTGTCTTTCTTATGAGAATGACAGTTATGAAGCTTCAAAACCACTAAAACAACCCCAAATTATCTTAATAATAATAATAATAATAATAATAATAATAATAATAATAATAATAATAGCACTATTTAAATATTACTTTAATTTTTGAGATATGCTAGTTAAATGTGTCAACTAAACAATTCAAAAATCATCTTTAAAAAATAAATAGACAAATAGTCCTATTAAAGTTTGACTATATTTTATTGAGGAAGTCTAGATCTATATAGAAGCATAAGATCTGCAATATTTCACAGTTTACGTGAAATGTACTTGAAAATGAGCTAGTTTCACCTTTTCATTCATTTTTCAAAAATTATCCAACATGAGGTGTAAGGTTTTTAATCCGTATGTTGATATACTATTTCAACTCCAAATTGGTGAAAAACACATTTCGAAATAACAAATTATTAATAATGCGGGATTTATGGACGTTTGCGACGCGTCTTAATGCTCCGGTGGTAATTCGATATTAATATGATGGATTATTTCTTCTCTGGTAAGTTGGATATTTGTCTTGATTGCATTTATAGTCCGACGTGTGCGCTATTTTATGACAGCTAAGATCTTTGACAAAAAATAAAGTTAGATACTCTTACAACAGAGAGAACACAATTGAACGTGCAGTAGTGAGCACGAAATTCGGTTGGTGTGACCGGCACAGAGAGCGGTGCCGAACACCCTTCGGTGGGCTTCGCTCGTGTTATCACAAGGCTCGCATTCGCTTGTGCTCCGATTATTGTAGTTTTTTTTTCCGTTAATCATCAAAGGATATTCTTATTCACTCCTTGCTCTGTTTTCTTTCAGTATGATTGGGTGTCCAGTTCATATCACGTGGTTGAGTTCAGTTGTGCTTATTCCAGTTTTATTCTTGCTGTTGATTATTTCTAACAGGAGAGGTGGGTGGAGGTTGAATGAAATATTTCAGCGCACCTCCCGCCGGACAAAGCAACGCCAACTCAGATTATTCATCATCTTCCATACTCCTTTTATCAATTTTCTAAAAACTCTTGAACCACACTACCAAATCACATTCACGCATCCTGACAACTCACTAATCAGTAATGAACGGTGCCCAATTCGATGTTGTTCTCACTTGTTTTCTCTAGTGTAACTGTACCTGTTAAGTGCCAATCATCAGCATATGTGGATTTTACCGAACACATATGAATGTTTGGTTCGGTTGCGTTTTTTTTGGTGTAAGGCTTGCTTGAACTGGGCTTAGTACTCGGTCACACTGAAATAAATCATAGCAGGAGCGAACGATAATATCCCTTGATGAATCTCGGAAAAACGACAATAGTCGGAGCACAAGTGAACGGGAATGGGCGCCCAGTGAACAAGAGCGAAACCTACCGCTCTCTGTGCCGGTTACACTGAACCGAACGAATTGTGTGTAGTTTAGTACTACTACTTCGATTGTGCTCTCTCCAGTGCAACATAAACTTTATTGGATTGGTCGACGTGATGCAGGGGTGGGGGAGGACGGGGGAGTTGCGAGATGCCAAGTCAAAAATTTATGAAGGGAACATCCGGGACATTAGTTAATCATCATCCGCTTCAGTGGCCGAACGTTCTAAGGCGTCACTCCAGTGTTAGAATGGCTTGCTGAACACGAGGATATTGGTGCTCGGGTCCATTAATGGGGGTTTTTCCTAAATGGCTTCTCACTATTCTCTGCAAATGTGGGTAGATTACCCCTAAAATACTCCCTTCCTCATCCTTATCCCATTAGAGTAATCATCATTATATAAACCTGAACAGGTAATAAGTTGCGGTGATAGAAAAATCATCTTAAGTAAAGCCTTGAGGCATTTGTATTGGTTGTTGTGAATAATGATTTACCTGAACGAATTTACATACACTTCTAGAAGCGCTTTATTAACTAATGACTGGCCATATTTTTGAGCATTTACTATGATAGGAATAATAAAATATGAATAAGAATAAAAATAAATATTTAATTTTTGTTTTTTTTAAAATCAATCATTACATGTAACCCTACTGAAATGTTTCTTTATAGTTATTTATCAGTGCATAGTAATTTCCAGTTCTCTTTAAACACTACAAAACAGCTGTATATTATACAATCAAACAAGATAATACACAAACTGAGAGAGAATATCCCCCCCCCCTTTTTTACCTGCTGAACATCCACATCAGCCAATTAGAGTAGATGCTAGATCCATCAGGTCATACCGACCGAGATTATTCACAATTATCCGGATTGCATGGGAGTATAATACAGAGAGCTTCATCTCTGTGGCCGAAAACAACCCCTACATTTTCCTCTCATTCCATCTATTTTTGTGCGTGTGTGTTGTTATGTATTTATTTTTTAACGCAGTTTGAAGCGCGCTGCTTTTTTTCCTTCTGTTTTTATACCGTGCTGTGTTGTGTGTGTCGTCCCCGGGTGATTGACTGGTACGCGTGATTTCCGACAGGCGGTGCTGAATAATAAAACACTTCTCACGGCCTGATGGATCACCCAAACCTGCCTGTTCGCTTGCTTGTCTGTATCTCTGTCTATATTATCCATGTCGCCTTATTTCCCAGTCTCGCTAACCAATGTGTGATTTTTTTTAAGGACGAGATCGAGGCATTATGGAAAGTAAAATTGATCTTGCCTTAGAAATTTAGATGTTTTAGTAAAACATAATACATTTTCTAATTACTTTTGTGATTGAGGGAATAGGGTCAAATTAAGTAAATCCTTAAATGAGTAAGTTAGGTTTTTATATTAATTAACATTAATTAATTCTACTTGTACCCAAACACACATTTAAGAATGTTTGCTGTCAATAAATCTATTTGGAATGCTACTATAATACAATNTATATATATATATATATATATATATATATATGTGTGTGTGTGTGTGTGTGCAGTAGTAACACAGGATTCAAAATCTTAACAGATTAATTACTATTTTAAATATTTTATGAAATAAGTTCACTTTGTCGACAACATTAATTCATTATTTCTTAGTTGAAATAAATGAAAAAAACATGATTTATTAGTTTGAATAAATAAAAAAAATTAGTTTTTACGGAAATGGATTGAAACTATATCAATCGTTTACAACCACTCTGATAAATAAGAGCCTAGTCCATATATTATATTAGATTTGGAAAATATGCATTAGTTCTTGAAATTTTCTTATTATTGCTGATAAAATTGATTTAATTGTAGACAGGTATGGTTTTTTTAGCCTGCATTCACACGGTTAGTAACAATATTTGAGAATAATTATTTTACATTGAAATGTAAAAAAATAAATAAAAAATGCTTGGATGAAAAATTAAAACATGGATATTATGCGAGTGAAATGGGTACGTAGCATTATGGTGGGATGGTAAAGGCAATATTTTTACAGTTTTTGTAAAATTATGTCCAGGCAAAATCAATTAAAATATTTTTTTAGTAGAAAAATAAAGCTTAATTTTCTTCACATAGTAATTTCAACAGTTTTTGAATATCCGTCAAGGATGTCGTAGACTTTGATGATAACCTTTTCTATTCAGTTTCTCATCAAATGCTAGTAGTTTTGATTAAAAATATTTCAAAACTGTTGAGATTAATATGTAGGCCCTATAAAAAATTAAACTCCGTGTTTTTATTGGTACAGTATTTGATTTATTTTAGCTAAAAAAAGTGGTTAGCTGTTAAAACTGCAAAAACACACATTTTCTTGCGTTCCATTCCATTTGACCTTGACCCCTTGCTCATCCTATTGAAATACTCTCAATCCTGCGCTTCCAAGACACTCACCATATAGCTATTTCTAATTCAACTTTCTATAGGACCTCTTGCTCGTTCTAGTATATCTCTTTAAATTCTAACATACGCGTCACTTAGCTATGTTTTTTCCGATAAAACTATCCAATCTTTTAGCACATTTACTCCCTTAGTCTTTCTTATAAACTTTTTTAAACTTACAAAAAACGTACGCCCTTGATCTCTCCTATATGGCTTTCTAAATTTCTTACCAACACTCCCTTATTATTTCCAATACAACTCTCTAAACTTCAAACGCACGTATATCCTTGTTCTTTCCAATGCAACTCTCTAAACTTCAAACGCACGAACATCCTTGTTCTTTCCAATGCAACTCTAAACTTCCTACCACGTACTCCCTTGTTATTTCCAATACAACTCCCTAAACTTCCAACACACGCACCCCCTTGTTATTTCCAATACAACTCTCTAAACTTCAAACGCACGTACCCCCTTATTATTTCCAATACAACTCCCTAAACCTCCAAAACACGTACCCCCGTTTTATTTCCAATACAACTCTCTAAACTTCCAACACACACAGCCCCTTGTTATTTCCAATACAATTATCTAAACTTCCAACACATGCACTTCCTTATTATTTCCGATAAACCTATCTAATATTTAAACACACTTACTCCCTTAGTCTTTCCTATACACTTTTTTAAACTTACAAAAAACTTACGCCCTTGTTTTCTCCAATATGGCTTTCTAAACTTTCAACACACGTACTCCCATGCTATTTCTAGTACAACTCTAAACTTCCCCCAAAAATATCCTTTCTCTTGCTCTTTAAACTCTCAACACCCCTCTCCCCCATACTTACAATATAATTATTCTCTTATCATATTTCTATCTGTATCACACCTTTCTCATACTATTTCCCTATCTAATATAACTTTCTCAATTCCCATTCTCTCTATACTCAACCTCTATTATATAGGTGCTTTCTTTATTTTACCTATAACATCCCTTTGCCCTTTCATTTCCACTTTATTAACAAAAATTTTTCCTCAACTCAAACTTCCCTATATCTTTGGTCTCTAATTTACTTCTATCCTACCTTTGCCCTTTTTAGTCCCCTTCTATTACCCTCTTGTTATCTCTTGTCAACCTTTCTTACATCTTTACTCTCTATAGTCAACCTCCCTTGCCCTCTCTAGACAGTCTTTCTTATATCTTTACTTACGATAATCCGCATCTCTTGCCCCCTTGTTTTCTACAGCCAGCCTCCCTTACATCCTTGATCTCTCTGGTAAACCTTTTTTACAATCTTGATCTTCCTAGTCAGGTAAACCTTTTTTACAATCTTGATCTTCCTAGTCAATCTTACTTACATATTTGTTCTCTCTAGTCAATCTCTCTTGTATCATTGATCTCTCTAGCCAACCTCTCTTGCATCCTTGGCTTATCTAGTCAAGCTCTCCTACATCCTTACTCTCTCCAGGCAATCTCTCTTAAATCCTTGCTCTCTCTAATTAAACTCTATTACATCCTTGCTCTCTCTAGTGAGCCTTTCTTGCATCCTTGCTCTCTTTAGTAAACCTCTCTTACATCCTTGCTTTATCTAGTCCACCTACCTTACATCCTTGCTTAAACTTACCAACCACTATTATATTCTCACTTTATATGGTCAACCTATCTACATCCTTGCTTTCTCCAGTCAATCTCTCTTAGAGCCTTGCTCTCTCTAGTGATCTTCTCTACATCCTTGCTCTCTCCAGACAATCTCTCTTGTATCCTTACTCTCTCTAGTCACCCTCTCTTGCATCCTTGCTTTCTCTTATCAATCTCGCTTACACCCTTGCTATCTCTAGTCAACCTCTCTTACTTCGTTTATACCTTTAGTCCACTTCGTCACCCCCTCCCTTTCTATCTGGTATAGCTCCCTAGTACTGCTAGTCAGGGTCAGGAACTGGTACTGAGTTATATCCTCCAGTGGTTGTTCATCAAGTTCCTGTCTCCCTCGGGACACTGGCCCTCTATTGACCGGTATACCAGGATCAAGAACGCGATATAGCAACATCTAGACTGGATATCTCCCAGAATTGTATTCCTTGAACCAAGGGTTGATTCCAGATTGTTTAGATTAAAGAGTTTTTTTAGAGATATTGTTTTGTATCCTATCTACAGGCAAACGCCAGTCTCATTATATGACTCGCTTGTGTAATATGGTTCAAGTCACTTAATTGTATTCAAGCTTAATAATAATTATTATTTTGTAAACACATAATCTTTTATTTCTATTGTTAGAGATTTCAACTGCAGTTCTAAAGGAAACCAGTTTTATAAAGGTGGCACTTAAAATATTGTATGATTTTATACAACGTACAGTACGTATATTTTTATACCCAAATATTAATCTTTCTGGCACTAATGATAGGCGTGTATTATTAAATTACTATAAAATATGTGGTGTTGGTTGATCCGTTGCTGGGGATTCAACTCTAAATTTAGAAAGATAACATTTAATAACCCATAATGATGGTAATAATAGTAGTGAAATAATACATTTCTATTGATTTATTTAGGAATCAAAAGAGAATTACATAATATATTAAATATTATAATTACAAGTCCTCTGAAGATATTTCGTTTACCTTGAAAGGTAGCAAGCTAATTTTGCTTGTTTCCACTATTATTGAGGTTATATTATATGGCAGATAAATTGAACATAACAGTTATACTTACCTCGGACTAATAATAAGCCACAATCATTGCTGAGGCAAAACATACGAAAAAATAACTAAGAAAAAGCTAAGCGGATTAAAGTAGGTTTTTAATCACCTCATAATGTATACTCCATTCACTCTGACAGGTATCTCTGTTACCTTCATTGATTACAGTATGGCTTTATCTTAAGTCGTAACATATTGTAAACCGTCAAGTTAAATGTGCTACCTTTCTGGGTAAATAGAGTGTATATAATAGAAACCAACGTAAATCCTTTTAGGGTGTCATCAATTTTTACTCCCTCATATAAAGAGAAAATATTATAACCGTTAAAAATTTTCTACCTCGAGATTATGATGAATCTTTCTGTTTTATGTGTGTCCGAACCCAAAAAAAGGAGATTTTTACAATTCTGTATGTCCCCAAAAGGGTAGTTTACAGATGAGTGTGTGTTTGAGTTCCAGTTTTTTTTAAATGGCTCCAACAATTTTGTTTAGAATCTGTATATATAAGAACTGTTTTACCTGATAAATAGGCAACTTGTATTTTGGGTAAAATTCGCTAAGGTGTAAATTACCAATTATATCTCGCACAGGTAGTAAGACGCGGTTCATAAAACAAAAACTAACACAATTTAGATGTACCCCAGGAACTACAATGAATAACATTGCTAAAAATATGTATTTATATGAAAATGTTAACAATAATTGGTTTATGCTTCTAAGCTACAGTTTATTTTCTATAGGAACTATTTTGACAAGTATAAAAAGTAATATAATAGTTTTAATATTTATATACGTAAAGTAATGTGATCTGTAACTATCACTTTGCATAGCTAATATAAATACCTATTATAATATAATGACAGCCTCTGTGGTCTAGTAGTCAGAGCTCCTGACTACGGGTCCAGAAGTCCATTGTTCGATCCCAGGCACATCCAGAATCTTTATGTGAAACCGTGGGTTTGGAGCAGGGTCGAAATCAGCCTCATGAGAACAAATGGAGCTCTATTTGAATAAATAGGTAGCGGCGCCGGTGTAGAAAACTGAGATTAACAGATGGTTTTTTTGTTGTGCCGGCCACATGAAGCCCTATATACGCAAATGTTGGTGCTATCGTCACTAATAGTGGTAGATGATCGGCCGGTCTAGCTCAATCGCGGGCTCACGCCATGAAGATTTCTTTTTATGAGATTAGGCTGTTAATAAAGTAAAGTGTTATCTATAATGACAAAAAAAAATGTATTTTATTTTAAAGTTTCTTCATACTTGAATTCTACTATAGCTAAAAGTGTTTACCTTGAAAACATGAAACTAAATTTTATATATATATAGTTATAATCATAAAAATATTTATTACATATTGTTAATCTGTAAAACAATATAACAACACATCGCAAGGAGACAGATGTGATCATTCTAGGACATTCTAGGACATTCTATTACTTACCAACGCTATGGCATGATGAGGAATTCGAAAGTGCAATACCACACTTACAAAAGTACGCCACCTATCCCTATTTTGAACTAGTTATATCCAGTCCACCTCAGTACACCCTGTCCCTATCATGAGCTAGTTCTATCCAGTCCAACTCATACCCTACCCCTATCTTGAGATAGTTCTAGCTAGTCTACTTCATTACACCCTATCTCTTTCAGTTCCATTCTATCGTTATCCTTCCATCTGCGTTTAGTTCTCCCCAATAGTATTTTCCCATTGGGTTTGCCAGTCGTTACCCTGAACATGATTCTAAGCTTTCCCATTCGCGCTGCATGTTCTGCCCAGCCTAATATGAGAGATATGACTATCCTAACAAAGTATTATGATGAGTACAGGGTGTGTAACTCATCATTTTGTAGCCTCCCAAGTATTTTCATCCTTTTGTACCAAATATGTTCATAAGCACTTTGTTTTCAAACACGGTAAGGTAAGAGCCACGTTTCACACCCATAGAGAACAACTGGTAAAATTATTGTTTTGCATATTCTGAGTTTTACATTCCTTGACAGTATGCAAGTTGTTAACAACTTACTGTACGCGTAGTAACATGCCCTTCCCGACTGTTATTTTCCTAATTTCCACTCTAATATTGTTATTAATAGTTCAAATTGTTCCTTAATATTTGAACTCATTAACCCTACCACACGGTATGTTGATGGGAAGTTAATAAAGAGTAGAAGACCACTTAGTAAAAAAACATCCTCGGTACACCCACACCGGGGTGTTAGCTCCGATCTTCCCATCATCGACAGCCCATTCTATATATGAAGAGTGACGCCTTTGATCATGCGACCATTGATGCCATTGTAAAAACTGTCAACATTTACTTTACATAAACCAATAAGATATGAGCTATTAAACCTATAAGACATATATATTTTACAACCGTGTCAATAACAATACATAGCCCTCTTAGGTGGTTGCATGGTCTAAGGCAATAGACTAGACTGCAGATGACGGGAAAATCGAGGTTAGAATCTAGGTCAGGTGTACTAAGGGTGTTTTACCAAAATGGTTTTATCCCTCTCTCCAAGCAAATGCGGACATACTTCCTCTAAATATAACCTTCCTGATCCCTAAAACCATTAGCGTAACTAGTACGTAGTGTATATCCCAAACGTGTAGTAAGGCGTGGTGATAAAAAAAAATAACATACAACTTTTAAGAGTGCAGTTTCCTTAAAGGAATACATATTTATAAAAATGTCAGTTATGAGATTTCAATACCAAATGGACTGGTAATCAACTATCTTAAAATTTATGTTAAGAGACCATTAAAAATACTTTGACCCAAGCTAAATCTACAAGTCTTACCTTTTACCTTGATCTCCTCAAAAGTGTGACAATATGCGTAAAACTTAACATACACTTTTTATTTAAACTATAAAAATTCAAACGTAAGATATTTAAATCAATTAGGAATGTGCTGATATCTTTCACCTTCATTTCGGAATTAGCCATATTTTAAAATAACGAAAACTTCTTAAATAAAGTGGGATTTCTAATCGTCTGCATTATATTTATATATTTATATATATTATGAAACATTCTTATTTAATATTGAAGTCTTCGACTTTGGACGCTCTAGTCAATATTTATATATTTATGAAATATTTTTGTTTAATATTAAAGTCTTCGATTCTGGTCACTCTAGCCAATATTTATATATTTATGAATTGTTATTGTATATCTACTGTTTCTTTGATTCCCAATACAATATAGGCCTACTGTTGTTCTCATGTAGTCATTCAGTGTGACGAACCAAGCCCTGAATATCCTTTCTAAAAAATGAGGTGGTTACAGCATAAATTAAATAATATATACTTTTACAGAAACATCTTGAGAAAAAAAGTAAAATTGCTTTTCACCAAATAGCATAACCTGCCCAGTGGCTACGAGTCTAGGGGCTCCATGGTCCGATTCCCGGCTGGTTTCTTGAGTATTTTTCCTGAAAGGGGATTTAGACCAACTGTCACCAGGGTTTGGTTGGTTAGGCTTTAGTTAGGTTGTGTTTCCACTGGTTTCACACCCTCATACTCACCATCACCATAATCTTATTAGGACATAGAAAGAGCCTCCATGGAAAGAATGTACGATTAGTACATTCGGGCGTCCCCTAAGCAACGGTACATTAGTACTGGTTAGTCTTCCCACTACTGGGCAAAGAATGATGTAGCTCAGACGCTCAATACTACCAAACAGCATACTAATCAACTCTCGGTTTCCGAGACCTCGATTTGAAAATTATATTTGCCAATAGCTTGGAAACAATTGGATTTATACAAATATATTTCAATTTTTTTTATATTTAATTGTACTACGACTTTACACTGATAAGCCATTTACTATCTAAAATATTTGTGGAGATGATCAAAATTGGAAATTTTCGCTAATTTAATTTGCCTTCATTGTAATTTTCACGGGAAAATGAAAGCCGCCATTTTGTTTGTAATGTTAAACAATTCCTAGATACAAATTTTAATCAAAATTTAAATCGTATTTTGAGAAAATCAATTATTTTTCTTTTTTTGCCCTTTAGTAAGCTACTATTAATTTTAGGGTCAATTATCTAATTCCAAAAACTCCTCTAAGGAATCTTATGAAAAGTTTTAGCCTGATCGATAGAATTATTTCGGCTCCAGACCAAGATAGGTACACGCAGACACACAGCTTAGTAAAAACAACTTTTTCGGTTTCAATTGGACATGTGAAACGTCAATATCCTTCCAAATATTGAACTGACGTTTTTATGACAATCATAATACTTTCTCTACCCAAGGGGTCGTGAGCTAGTAAAATAACACAACTAAACCAATTGAGTTCAACAGTACATCCTAGTTTTCATTATTCATACAACACCATAATCGCTCAATGAAAGGCGACGCTAAACATTTTATCCCTCCGATCAGCGATGGGCCAGCTCCGGTAGAGCCTCACGTTTCATCTAGAGAGAGTCCTGAGTTCCTACCCCACCGTCCCTTGGCAGTGATGGCACAGTACAGATTACGGGGCCCCAATATTTCACAGAAAACATTGCTTCAATTAATATTCAATATATTATGATCCCTACTTTAAACCTCTGGGTTGTTTCAGGGGCAAGGGGGAGGGTGAGGGGGTGAACCACACCCGCGACCGTTTCGACGGTTTAATTTCTATTGAAAATGAAGGGAAAACAAGCCATTTGTATAATGTGGTAGTGAACTATTTCTCTCTCTTTATATATATATATATATATGTGTTACATTACCTATAAAGCTTTAAATTCCCCCAAAGGATTCCTTATTTTATACAAGCTACGAGAGAAGCATTCTGTATACGAACGAGGTAGGTTATATACCACTGCATCACACAATTCGAGGGCCTAAAACTGGGAGAGAGTTGCCGGTTTTACCTCTTTCTATACCTCCCCCCCCTCCCCTAACTCCCTCCCACTCTGTTCCTGCCTCCTCCCTCTTTTCCTCCACGGATTTAATCTCCGCGGGGATTAGTTTGCTCTTCATATTTTACAGCTAATTTAACTCATGTTATTATTTGCTGGCAGTTGTGTTTAGAGGGGAATGGGATTAGGAAGAGATTAAATGGAATATTTCCACCTCCATTAAAGTTTAAGAAAGCTTCACCCCCCCCCCATCCCCTTCCTCCCCCCACACCCACACTACCATCACATCGCCTGCACCTTTACCGAGCATAGCAAGTAGAAAACCACCTACTCCTCGTCGGATTATGGATTAGTTTTGGGTAGTCTTCTTCTCTTCGCCAAAGTAATTCCGAGCGCGCGCGAAATCCCTCGTTTAACAAATTCTGTGTAAAAAGCTCGCCGGCTGCTGCATGCCTCATTAAAACTCTTAGCTTTTCTATGTTTATTTTTAAAACTTATTTTTTGTGTACCTCTTACTTTTTCTTCACTTCAAACCCTCCCCACCCCCAACTCTAGGAGTTGATCGATAGACAGGTGGGAGGGCACCTACTAGGTGAATGGTAGGTAGGCCCTAACAAGTTCAACTGGGTGACGATTTGGTGCTGAGAGGGGAGACGGGATGGCAGAATATATTATCAAGGAGCTTATAACCTGGAAAAGACGCTTTTAAATTAAACTTTCAGATATATTAGGAAAGGAATTTAAAAATAAAAACCTTCCGATACTTTTTTGTGTGTAAAGTGTGCATACATACATTATTTTCTACGAGTGATTAAATTTTGTTAAAACGACAACAACAACAACGCACGTTGTAACCATAATTGTTTTGATAAAGAAGAATTATTAGGCTAACTACATAATTTTTGAAATAAAATTATTAATTTTATTTTCTTAAAATAATATGAATTAAATATTTTTTCGAAATTATTAAGTGATAGGATAAAAAATGACATAATGCTCTTTCTTATCCAGGGCTTATAATGTCTTGAAAATCTGTATTTATTATTAACATTAATTAGTTGTAAAGTTGTATACAAGTTTTTGCAATTTTTAGGTAGAGCTAAATTGTTTATTTACGAATATAAGTGAAGCGTAGCTATAAAACATATTTATGAATTTCAGTTTTATGACCATGGTCTTGATAGTTTGTTTTTTGCTAGAAATCATTTTTAAATAAATCAATGGCTTTAATGGTGACTTTTTAAATATAATAAATTTAATGTTTTTAAGAATATTGTAAATTAACCACTGATAGTACTACAATAAGTAGAACTATCTAATATACTTCAGTATGTTTTTAAAATTAATATAGGAGTTTTGCCAATAAAATTATCCCTGATGTTTAGATGGGGACGACCTCCCAACCATAACCTCCCCTATATAAATATATTAACAGAGAGGTATGGTATTAAATGCCCAACTTAACGACCCCATGTTGTTGGCTTGTACTCTTCAATTCACGAAACATATGATTCGGGAATCAAGATACCACTTGTTTCTAAAAGCACTCATGGCTCACTACACTGGTTGAATATTGTACTCCACCCTCTTAAAATGAAAGAGCCTTTTGCATACAAACGCATTAATAAATCTTCTTTTAATAAACTATGTATGATGTATCTCTTCCCTTCCATTGTTATCGTAATGCGCCTGGTTATGATTTCAAGCTTCAGTGCAATCTACACATTGAGTTTTATAATCAGCTCATGTGTGTCATAAGCAGGGCTCAGATTTTGAATACCTAAATGACCTACAAAAATGACTTAAGAATTATAAAAAGAGATTTTAAATTTTCGAAAGAAGATCTAAAAATATGGATAAAAACTGGTAATAAATGCACATGACTAAATAAAACAAGCATTTTACTAGATTTTAAATGCAATAAAAAGCCTTTTAACAACTAATTTATTACATTCTGCTAAACATAATATCTTCTTCAGAAATTATAGCTACCCCTTCTCAACGCAACCTTCTACAGATTTGTTAAAGTATCTCACTAGGAATGTGAATTTACAATCATACAAGCAATTAAGAAAGAGGATACAACGTTCTTTGCCTATTATTATCTTCTTATCCCAACAATTGTGTGTTGAAAAGATTATGTTTGAGTATAGATAGGTAGTATTTAAAAATACACTTGTTCAACATGCATGCCTTAAAATGACTAAAAAAATGCATAAAAATGACACATGAATGACGCAAACCAAGAAAATATTGGGCTAACTTAAATTTCAAAATGACAACAAATTTACGTCTAATATATAAATTCCCACAAGGGGATAGTGAACAGAGCTTATATATTTATGAGCATTGTGTGTGACGAACCAAAAAATATATGATATTTAATCAAAATCCGGGACCTAGTCATAAGAGTTGGTAAAGGCTTGCCAAAAAAAAGAGAATAAAAACCAATAGCACGCAGCATTGTAGTTTAACATGTAATATAATTAAGGGTGAGTTCTTAGAATCTCTTAATCTCTTAAATTCTTGAGGTGGGATTATAGGGATTGCGAGTTAAAGACAGTAATATGCAGTTTTAATAGCAAATAATTTTTTGCACCAAAATAAATAAAATATTTCTCCAGTAGAAATATAAAGCTTAATTTTTTTCACGTGGCGATATCAACATTTCTTGAATATCTGTCAGGGGGTCCTGGAATTTGATGACAACTTTTTTTCTTCATTTAAAATACTCATGACAAAATATTCAAGAACTGTTAAGATAACTATGTGAAGAGAAATACTCTATGTTTGTACTGGAGCAGTATTTGATTTATTTAGCCGAAATAATTTGTTTGTTATAAAAAACTGTAAAATCACTGACCTCTTATCGTGCCCTCTTTCATTCCACTTTAAGAATACTTGAAGTTCTTGGATTTAAAAAAAAGTAAAAATGTTTATATTAAAAAAAATGTTTAAATTTTAAGTCTGAGTATTTATGATATATAATGATACAAACTATAGGCCTATATTATGTATGATGCATATTTTACATATTCAAAGCGCACACCTAGCAACCAGAACCCAGACTATATTTTAATAATTTAACTGAATGTGAATTCACGTTATATCAAACTCTATCATATAATTATGATTCTAATTTTCTATAGAAACTAAATAAGGAGTGCAAATAAAATCAGAATTGAAGAGAAACAAAGAAAGCTAACTTTTTATGCTTATAATAATTTCCAAGAATCAGATTTTGATTATAGAATCGTAATTTGTAAAATAATTTAAGAAATGGATTTGACCCAACTATAAGTTCAAAGCATTCCTCACATTTTCGTGGATACAAAATGTTTCTATACACGTTAAGATCAATTAAAATTAGATTTAAAAATTATTGTAAAGGCCTGAGATAACTTTTGAATATAAATAAATGTTAAACTACATTGTGACACTATCACACCAACATTTTTACTTTCTCTCTATCTTACAGGTAGAGAAAGTATGGTGATCGTCAAAAAAATCGAACTCGAGATTTTGATGAATTTTGACGTTTCATGACTCCCTGAATCCGAAAAAGTGGTTTTTGAATTTCCGTCTGTCTGTCTGTCTGTCTGTACCTCCAACTAGAGCCTAAACTATTTTACCGATTGAGCTGAAACTTGATATCTAGGGTTTTCATAGGGTTGCCCCGAGGGGTTTTTGGAATTGGATATCTACCCCTAAAATTAAGGGTAGTTTACTGAAGGGAAAAAAGAGAAAAAGTCGATTTTCTCAAAATC